>JTDE01002339.1:53254-67613 GCA_014338405.1 Paragonimus skrjabini miyazakii | reverse complement strand
GCGACTGTCCCGTATTCGCTCCCAAGGCAAGCCAAAAGACGCGTTCAAAATAGGAAGCTTTGTTCCGCTACAAAACGGGTGCGACCGAGGCGACAAGGACAAGAGTACTTATAGGGTGCGCAGTGGTTATAAGAACATTTCCGAATCATAAAAATAGAAGGACATTCATCGGAAAAAATGGTTAGGGTCACTAATGGGCACAACGGCGTAAAGTCTGACGGGTAAAAACTATCCAAGATCACCCTCTCGGCCGCTGTGAGCAGGTCCACAAACTAGGGCAAAGCCAATCGTTTTTTCCTTCCTCACGGCGGAGGCGCCTTGGGACGGTAACAGGGTGGGGCGCCTTAGATAGAATCGACGAGCTCAAACGTATCTTTCAGCGAATGCACTGCCATGTCCATCGGAACGGGTTCTAGCACCTCTGTTAGTCACTGTGCCATCGAATGATACGGAGTATTACACATGTCATGAATCGGGCGTAATGGCCATCGCTCCCTGTGAACTTTCGATAAACCATACAGTCGGGTATTATGGTACCAGTTGGTCGAATTCGTTCAAGTGTTGCGGTGTCTACCAAACCCTGTTTTAGGTTTCTGACATTTCTAGAAATGTTTTTCTCGATCGCATCGGTCCTATCTTATTCATTTAGAAAGTTGCTGAATTTGGTTGTCATCCAATTCACAATCTCTTGACGTACTTATGTGACTAATTGCTTTTGATTTTGATCGCTTGACAATCATGATGATATAAAATGTTATGTAATTGGCCCGATGATGAATAATCGAAAATTGACTGTTCGCCAAAACACCTTTTCATTTCTAATGAACTCATGGAGCTATTCGAACCGTTAACTCGTATTCGACCGTGTTTGTGCAAATAATCGGTCTCGGACTTCGCGCGTTTGGTGGATTCACTATCGCGGTTTGTTGTTCTTTTCCTTCCAAAGTATTTGTCTTGTATCTCAGCGCCTTATTAATAACAAACTCGCTTGTACGTCTGTCGGTTTTCGATCGGAATTGATTGCTCAGCGGGCTGAGAATCCGATAGATACTCGTTGCATAGCAGGTGCGACTATTTGGGATCCAGTATATCAGCAGACATTGTCAGTGAATTAAGCGTTGCCTAAGGAGTGGACAGACGTCCAGGATCAATAGCAACGACTCCATGAAGAAGGAAACTTTATGGCATACGCACAAGTACATGGAACGAAGACCTGCGGATATCGAGTCCTCAGCCTTGATAAATAAGTTTGAACTCACGGCCGAGGAGGTCGTTTGGAACTAGGCGGAAAACTTGACAGAATCGGTATGCAACTGAATTAAAACTTCATATATAAGAACGAGACATATATATTCGAGAGGCATAGTACCAAGGGAACTAAGAAAACTGGTTGAGAATAACATAATGTGTAAACAAGTGTCTATTTTCAGTACGCGAAGTCAGCGTGTGAGCAATCAAGCACTGACTAGTGATCACATGCGAGTTTGTTTTTAGTTAACTCATTTTGAACCTTTTCTTTTGCTGGTTAAGCTTAGTACACCATCAGTACATATTCAGTAGTACGAAACAATAGTACGTGAAGGTGTGCACGGCGTGAGTCATACGCTCGAATGCCCGATTACCCCTCGTTATCCTCACTGGTTCAAACAAATGCTAAAGTACACAAGGAGGTTCACAACAAAAAGTGTGCAAATAACAGTGAGCACTGTAACACAATCAGTGATAAGTAAACAGGGTCACTACAGAGGAAAGATACCTAACTAATCCATTCACTGAAAGTGATTATAGAAGAAAATGTTGCACATCTGCTTTGTGGCTGAACTTTGGACAACCTCGAGACAGAGGACCTCGAACCGAGGATCTGAGAGAGCATGGATGTTAATATCAAGAAAAGCGTGAACTGGTGAGAAATGCAATTCCAGGAAGAAGGATTAGTTAAGATGCCTCAAGGATACGAACAGCATACACAAATAAGATCTCGTTACCGAGGTTATGAGTGTACAATTGGTAGACTGTGACAGCCTCGGTAAAACAATTTTCCCCAGATCTCCTTCTCGTAAAAGTTGAGAAGGATAGAAGCCCTTATAACACAACGCCCACATCGAAGCGGCCAAAGCATGCCGAAAACGAAGTTCAATGGATGAAATTTCAAAAATGCTAATCATATAAGTTTATAACAGCAATTAGTTTCAGTCGATTTTGCCTCTCTATCTGTAGCATTTGTTCCTTGGGAATCGTTAACGTTTGTTCAAGCACAGTCGTAATTCATAAAATTTTGCGATTGCACCGCCAAACTAACCACAGATGGTTCATTATTATGCTTACGCAAGAAAATGGGCGTGAGTACTCGGACTCAGTGCAGTCTGATGCACAGCATGAGTCTTAAAATAAACAATGTATATAACAGCGCCAACACATATAACATATATGTATATGTAAATTCATGCGTAATCCCTTTCTTTGATATCAAAGTTGCTGGACTTGTGAATGTATGTTTGATGCGTTTGTCTTTCTACATTTGAGATCACATGGAATGTTGAATTTTGCTGAAGCGTACTTGCTTCATTTCTTAGAAAATCACATCT
Source organism: Paragonimus skrjabini miyazakii (assembly GCA_014338405.1). Classification (NCBI taxonomy): domain Eukaryota; kingdom Metazoa; phylum Platyhelminthes; class Trematoda; order Plagiorchiida; family Troglotrematidae; genus Paragonimus; species Paragonimus skrjabini miyazakii. Next base: position 65,028 of record JTDE01002339.1, on the reverse strand, counting down.
AACTTTACTGTTAGTTTGCCTTTTCGCTTTTTACAGTGAATGGTCATGATTAATCTTTTATTCGTGACTTTGAGTACAGAATGTCCGTCTTCGGCTTTTTTTTTAAATATTGTTGCGTACTTTCATCTATGCCCGACAGTTCTGATGACCTTGTTTTGCTTTTGCTGGTGACCATTCGCGAGCTAATTTTTGGTTGACCTTTTTCAAACGTCATTTTTTGCTGAATGATGTGAATGTCCGGCTAAGTCACATTGATGGTGGAAGAACACTTGTATTGCGATATTTTCAAAAATGTCGTACAAATTCCGTTCATTTCGGTAGTCTCTTCTGAAGTTTCCTTGGACAGGAAAAATTGTCACGTTAACCCGACCATCTGAATAGATGCCATTGGAATTGCGGGTTACGCGTCACTGAATGGATTATCATTAGTAATCGAGAGTGGTTTACCGGTACTTGAATTACAAGCTTGACTGATATTGACATAATTCAGTTCCTTTGGATGCGTTCAGTCGTCTGCATCCTTTTGGTGGATTGTCCCTTGACGAAAAAACTTCAAAAGGATCCAGAATGAATAGCCATTTTCATATGATGATGGTACCGAATTAATTATAGGTAGGTCATTTCAAATGCTATACTATTGCAGAAAAATACCCGGTTTAGACATTGGAAGAACGTGTAGCGAACAAGCTTGTTTTTGGTGATTCTTCATCAGGCTAAATACAACACATTTATACGGGTCAATCATGTGAGAAAATGTACGGTAACGAATCGAACGGTTTGTTATCAGTTTCAAAAAAATCACGTCGATTGTACAAATTATTGATGGCTGTTGCGACAGCGGTCATGATTACCTAATCTGTTCGGTCTGGACGTGGACATCTTGCCATGAAATAGTTGGTGTCCTGACGAGGCGTTTTTGAATACATAGTGAGGGGGGGGGAGAGCAAACCAATGGCTATTGCTTCTTCGACTGCCAACAGGCGCTCTTTGACTCGTTTTGGTTGTAATCCATGAGCGCAATAGATAGGACGGAATGATTCGTTGGGATCGATTGAGTGGTTGGACTCCATTAGGTGCGCAGCAATAGAAGACGAACAGGATTTTGCCAAGCCCCGAGCTAGCCACACTGGATGATGCTCCCGAATGCGTTCAGACAATTGCCGTGTCGTGCGACTTACATAGCTCTTTCCACAGGAACAAACGAAATGGTATACATAGTAAGAGGAAGCATGAACAGGCAATGTATCTTTCAAATGAGGGCGCAAAATCGGTGTGGAATCAAACTGAACACGCAGTTTCGCTGCAAAATAGGTCTTACTTAGGGCTACGCTAAGTTTGTTGCTTATATTGTCTGAGGCATTATCGCCCTTAAAAGGTAATGAAATATAAATAGACTTTTTCTCTACAGTGTGCTGATTGTTCAACCTTGTGCTATTTGACATAGGCCTGTGAACAGACTGTTCGGGATAGTCATTTTCAACTAGCACTTTAAATATGAATTTTCTTTCCTCCTCTAGAATGTCACTCAAGCATATTTTCTTATCCCTGTCGATCATATATCGGATAAGATTAATTTTCCGTCTTAATGGTACAAAAAGTTCGTATATTGTCCGGTCCACATTAACTTACGGTGTACTTTCCTTTGTATCGTCCCATCTCAGCGACGGGATAGGAAGACGTCTATTAACGAAATACCTTCGGGTGACTCAGGCTCCATGGTGAAATGGATATTCCTATGGGCTGAGTTGAACCGTTCCAGTATTTCCCTGGGGCGTATTGATTTACCAGTTACGCAAATAATGTCATCTACATATCATTTGTAAAGAGTGAGCCAGTTAATCGTGGTCGCTAGCATACCACTTTCAACCTTTGCCATGAAAATATTAGCTAGTAATGGTCCTAATGGTGACCCCATTGCTACCCCGTCTTTTTGCCGATATAGTCTACCGGAAAATTGGAACTGAACATTATAGGTACAACGGTATAACAACCTTTTCAATTCTCCTATCGGTAATCCCACGTTTATGGAGTTGTTCTCATGATAATCGCCTAGAAACTCAATTGTCTTCCCGAGCGGGATATTAGTGAATAGGGATGTTACAACAAGTGAGAATATTCTGTTTCTGACACGTTTAGTTTCTTCAAGCTTTCAACGAATTCGAAAAAATCACTCAAACTGTGGACCGCTATCTGTCTTCTTACAGGCTCTTACATCCCAGCTAGCCATTTCGTAGTTGCATGATATGGGGAATTACACATGTCTAAGATCGGTCGTAGGGGTATTCCACTTTTGTGAATCTTAGGCAAGCCGTAAAGTTCAGGGATAATAGTGCCCATTGGTCTAACTCTCGAAAACGTACTTGAATCGATAAGTCCCGTCTGTTTCAAATATCACAACGATTTTGTTAAAGCCTTCTCTATCATTTATTACCTACCTTTTGTAGGCGAACTCACTAGCATAGCTGGACAGAAATGAAGTTGCTGAAGTTTTACGTCGTATGCTGTCGTTTCTCATCCAGTACTAGTAAGCAATTTCGCTGAATTGAAAGGAATCAACCAACACAATTCTGCACGGGATCTAATAGCAATATTAGTAGTCCAAGGTTTTTTTAATCAAACTTAACCTACTGTCAACTTTGACATAAATGTTATTCACGGTCAACATAACGTCACTGATGTTTCCGTTGTTGAATGTCGCACACCTATGTCGACGATAAGTTCACAGTGCGCACGAGGAAGGGAGCGTCGAAAAGTAGTTTGAAGCGGCACGCAAAATCTGGGGCTGTTTACCCTGATGAAAATTAAGAAGGTACATATGTTCCCGTCTGAACAAAATTTATGACGATGGTAGCAGATGTACTGAGCCAAAACAATCATTATGTCATTTCGTGCACACGACCTGATATGTATATCATCATTGAAACCCATACAAAGTGCTTTTCATAGTTATTTCCGTAGGTAATCCGTGATTAAAATTTTATGGAACATGTCATTTGGAAAAATACCCGTTAAGCTAGTATCAATGTTGGCTTTCAAATGTTTTCAGGATGGAATTAGTTTTTATGGTCATTTGATGCGCACCGATAATCACAAACCTGCTGGAAGGACTGGAACGTATTGTTTAGGTTTACTACAGAACACCTTTACCATGTCTTCAGTAGCGCGTGTGGTATTCAATCTCCTGTACACATTGGCATTGATTTGACTGCTGAAGTTCACTTAGTCCAATGTTTTCGTCATACCCCTGTCATATGTTTTCCGAGTGCGTTTACAACTGTGCTTCAGTGGTTTCTTGATGAATATCGAAACTACCCTGAAAGACTTACAGTGAGCTATGTGTATATTTCCCAGAAATTACTTTACAAAATCAGAGAAATAGAATTCCGATATCTTTGCTGGTATCTTGACAAAAATTAGACTGAAGAATAAACGGAGAAGAACACAAGGTTACGAGCAAATTGTAATACTCAAAGTTTCAACCATTCCGAGTGACTCCCCTCAGGATTGTTGTAATCGAAATCACATTAACATTGTTGAAGTTGTTTCGATTACAACGCTCCTGAGGAAAGTCATCCGGAATGGCTGAAACGTTCAGTATGACAATTTGCTTGTAACGTTGTGTTTTTTGAATCCGTTTGTTAATAGCATGTTAAACACGACGCCCAAACTGTTTGAATTCGTTTGTACTAGATCTAGTTCGAACATATAACAATATTAACTTGAAACTGTTCGGAATCTTCGACTGTGTAAACATATATACATATATGGTTTGCAAAAAATTGTTATTCGCGAATCGTATCAAAAATATCGTCCGCAAATGTCTCCATTGCTCGCGCCGGGCCCAAATGTCACTGTCTGCTGTTTACCCACCAATGACTGTGCGGGCCCGAACCCATTTTGCCATTTGGATATATGTGTATGTCTGTATACGCATATATCTAGATAGAATATAAACCGGTTTCCTTCGTCGGCATGTGAATTTGGAATAATTATCTCCGAAGTGTTGTTCAGCAAGTAAACCGAAAGAACGATACTAATGGTAGTGTTTGCTATGGGTTCATCAAAATATTAATTAAAGTTGGGGTTATTTGATCTCATGTCCGCCGGTTTACCATCATCATCATCATCATCGTCACCTGTTTTTACAATTAGGTTATTCATCATCTGACTGGGGAAAATTATTAACAAATGTTTTCCCTGCATATCCCAGTGTCATTACAACAAGTTAACGGTGATGTGCATTATTTTAATTGCGAAGCGTAAATAACTGCAACCGAACGTGTACCATATGAATAACAACATAGTTTTTTAAAGTACCGACATTTTAAATGATATTAATGAAAAGATTGTCGAAACTTGGAACGTTTATCTGCCGATGAATCGTCCAAAATAGAAGTGCAGCATTGTTTCATCGACATGTTCGTGAGCTTTTTCTGGAACAAAATGTAAAAATGATGTTTTAAGACACAAAATATTATATGCAGTTTTATATCACTGTGTAAAAGATAACGCCATTTACCCAACTGGAGCAGACGAGCGAAAGTAGACAAGTAATTCCGGTCAGCCAGCTTGGAACTGAACTGAAAATGAGTTTCACTCTTAACTCCTAGCACATTTACATGTGAACTGGGTGAGCATCAACTCACTCATAATACAGCAAGCACACTGTCACTGTGGTTGTTTGACAATGGTTACCAAGTCGTTTTTAAATACCGCCCAGTAGTCTGGCCACTAGTGAGATACCTGAACGGAGATTGGTTTATCACCTCATCAAATTTCTGAACAGAGGGTGGGTTATTGCGTCAATCCATAGCTTGAGGAATAGTAAATAAGTGGAGTTTAGGCTCAAAGAGAGCACTTGTGAATAAGCATAGAGAAAATACATACTTGGACTGTTTAATGCGACGACGTCTGTGGTGTCATCCACTGTAAAGAAGTCAAGTGGACGAATGAAAGAAGAATTGCTTCCGGGAAGTTAGATGGGAAACAACCCGTACGAGTATACAACAGTAGACGACTCCGCGATGGTGTGGGCGTAATAAAACACAAGTTTGGTGCTGACTACGCATTGTCTCAACGTAAAAACTTACAAGTACAGTAGTGGATTTTATTATATAAAGGAGACCCAACTGAAAATATCTTGACTTCGGCTGGTCTCAAACTCGCGACAGAAACTCCATACACTACCCAGCAGGTGTTGTACCAGCCGAGCTACAAGTCTACGCATGGAGCTCATAAGTTTCACAGTTTACCTCGATTACGCACCCAACTCAATGTGTTATATGAACTATACCAAGTGCTCAAGGGGATAGGCTGCCCAGATAGTTCTCAAGCAGCCCACACCTCAATCTACTACTTATCAATAATACCATTTTGCGTCTCAACAGAGACATTGATTGGTGAACAGACTGAGGAATTCTGCGTGTGTTGTCAATTCTCTGGATCGTGTGATGGATTTCGCATGACATACTAAGTTGAATGGGTAAATGAGCTTGAAAGAAAAACCTCTGGACTCTCAATGTGGCTTTGTATCTCAGCAGTTAGAGCATTGCCTCTAGCCATGGTGTTTTTTAGGTGGTCTGAGTCTAGCTTTGGTCCAGATTTGTCGCAGTTAGATGTCATTTCAAGTAAAATTGTGAAGTGGACTGACTCGAGGAAACATCGCTATTTGACAAGATTCACTGTGTTGCCACCACAAGCTTGTAAGGTAGCACCCTGGTCGATAGATTTCATGTTACTCTTAACAAGGAGAACCGAAACAAACTGCGGTCTGTGAATATGACAGTGCGCATTTAGAGACATAAATTTTACACTAATCATCCTATCAAATCGGCTTTACACCAGTGACTCACCTTAACACACAAACCGCGCTTGTGTCGACAGTCACACGTTGAGGCATAGAAGAACCGTTACAAGAAAGAGACCGATGTGTACCAAAACATGCTCAGCCCTTGAGACCCAATCTGAAAAACAAGAGAAACAGTGGAGGATTAAAAATGATGGTATAGTTTTATTAGATCACACTCAAAAATCACTACCATGTCCAAACACATGCGCTAACTCTTCTGGTTTGAATGCGTCTGATTTCTGAACATGTAAAATCTGAAACACATTGTGGGATAAGAAATTCAGACACGCACGCCATACATCCATTTAAGATACATAAGTGACTGTTCAGGTGGCCCGGCTTTTTTGAAACATCCTCATGCCATAATTGTTAGGGTAGCGTAGTGAATAAGGAAATGCATTTTCTATATGCATGTTTGAACGCGGCTAGGTTTCAACTAGTATTTCAGCTAAATCATTCTGTAGCTTTATACCGTTGCAGTTACGAACTTTCTCACCAGGAATCATATGAAACATTTTACGCCACGTCGTATTCAGAGGACTTCGTACAAAAATGGTCAGAATGTTTCAGCGTCCTGTTTAACGTAAACTGAACATGTGGTTGAAACGTGTGGTAGTATAACTTGGTCTTAACCCTGTATTATTGTTTGCCATATTTCATCTAGACAGTATAAAGTATATTTGGGTGTATATACATCCTTTTACCTCCTACGAACTATGACTTTTAATTTAGCTCAGTACATTCCTTCCTAACATTTTTATTAGGTGATCGAATTTCAATAACACAACGAACGTTAAATTACTGTTATGCACTTTGAACTATATGGTTTCTTTGCCTGTCCATGATTCTGGATCCCTCACTCAAATGTTTGAGTTCCATGCTTGCATGAAACGAAAGGCGTAATGATAAGAACGTACACGCAAAGGTATTTAGAAAGAAACCTAATCATGAACAGCGTGTCCGTGGTTCAAGTCCCGGCAGTGGCGATGATATACACTACTGACGAGCTCTAATGAGAGCGAAACTCGAGTCTTGAAGAACGGACGCAACATTACATAATTAGGTCACTTGGCTTACAACCCCGAGGAGGGAACTCTGACGTTGAACGTCAGTTTCACAATCAACCCCGAATAATACAACCTTATTAATCAGAAATAGTGTCACACAAAGAGCTATTTGTTTTTTACAGGAATAAGAATAAAGTAGTAACTCATCACATAATGAATAGTCATATTCCAAAATAAAAAAATAATTATTAGTCCTGGCACAGAGACGTTCACTTGCCAGATGTGCAGTAGAGTTCCGTATGAAATTTCGTAAATGATATCACTCACAATAACTGTTACCAAGTGGCGATTATTCACTTCTTTTCCAGCCACAATCGGATTCTAGTAAAGTTTATAGGTACCACTACATTTTCAATCGTTATACCAGAATAACGGGATAGATTACAGCCCCACATGACACATGCATTAAGCTATGCATATGTTTAGAATGAACAGGCTATTGTCTGAGTTCAATGTTTTCAAAAGCGACATAACACGCTTGTGCCTAACGAACTTGCAGCCGGCTAGTTCAGTTCGGATAATACAGAAAGTTCTCTCTGCTTCTACAGTGCTGATATGCCCTGATCTCCAGGTATGCACTTAAGCATGAAGCAAATACGTGGATCCGGAATGCTTGAAACCAAACTGGGAAAACTAAGATAGAACTAAATGTAGCATACTGTTTCACCGTGAATGACGCAGTTATAAGAACATGCAAAATATAAGTACGAATTTCAGTTTTTATCAAGACATTTCGTGAGTTGCATGGAATTTTTATTTGTTTAGAAGTACCAGGAAAGGGTAATGCACGGCAATCGTAACTGCATTAGGTTCGATACGGAGGGTTATTGAAGTCGCCAATATTAATCTCAGTGTTGGTCCAAGTCAATTCATTTGAAGGCATTTCAGATTAACTTTTCGACTTTCGTTCGCGAGTACTCTGTTTGCAATTAAATAACTCGACATTTTATTGCAGGACAGGGTCGCACACTGAAAACGATTAACGCGGGAGTGAGTTTGTTAAACTTGTCACCGGAATGGAAACCGACAGATTTAGTCTATTTTTTATGCAAACTAATATAGCGGTGGATGTAGATAAAGGGAAATTCAAGGAGGCGGTGGCAAGTGAACATGCTGACTGACCGAATTGGATATGACTGTGGCTAGAAGCTAGGGTATGCTGCTCACCTACTCGGATCCGACTACCTGACAACCCTTGCCACTGACGGGTCAACTTCTGGCCAGTGTCTGCATGTTTATGTTCTAAAGTTAGACAGTTAATTGCTCCGAATGATGTCCCTGAAACTTCACGGCATCAATGCATGTTGCTGGTCGTTGTGTATTTTGTAGAACCTACACGAAGAGAAAGTGGGGCTGGAGACTTTTCATCTCAGCACATCACAGCATCGTGGACGGCACAATTATCTTATAGATACGACATATCGGTGCGTTTTCGTTTAATACAAAACCTCTTTTATTCGTACCACAACAATGTTCCGATGACTATGTTTCACATTATGCATGAAGATTGAAAATTATCTTGCTAGCCCATCTTTTGGTCTTTGCTATTTTAGCCAGCCGATAAAGCATGTCTACTCACCCAACGTTTTCATTCGTACGGTCATTTTCGTGTTCAAGTCTGTGCCAATCTATAGGCTAGAGGAGTCTAATCACATACGTTTGGGAAACGTAATTCCTGTTCGACCTAACCCACTGGTATTAAATTTCGTGTACCTCCTTCACCACAATGCAAGTTGTGTTAGTGTCTTTTTGAGTAGTTATCGAAGTGCGGTTGCGTGAGTCGGCGTACAAGAAAACATACGCACACCCTTCCTTTGTTTCCTAAACGCACCTCATATAATGAATTGTCGTTCGCTTCTATCGGCTCCTGTGAACCGTCTTCGGATGTTTCCATCCATTTCATTAATAGACTGGTGGACCAGCATTTGGGATTACACCAAAACGTCAAAAAAGCACGCAATAAAATGAACCGTTACTCACTTGTCACCACATTTTCTTGAAATATGTATTTTGACAAAGGGGGATCTACCGTTTTAACGTAGGCTCCAAGCAAATCATGAAAATGCACTGAACTGTAATCCACTCCAAAGAAATCCAGAACTGTTCTGTTCATGTAAATGTCAACGATTGCGTACAAGGACCCATTGTAAAGTTCGATTAGATTACAGTAGTTTGGAACCGTTGACAAGTTTTGCACCATCCCGATACCATAGTTAACCTGATAACGGAAAAGCATGGTGTGCAAGCTTTTAGTTAAATTTTTGTAATACACTATCAAAGTTACCTTTCATAATAAAGAAAACGCTCATGTCTTTTCAGCTACTGAAAAGAATTCTACACAATGGGTTTGCTTGCATAGTTTTCGGTTTGATAAAGTAAAATGAACTGGAAAGTGGATAAAATTATTGAAAGTGCACCACGAAGCCGCAACTCACTTACATCCGTCTAACTCTTCTTCAGTAATGCAATTTCTGCACTAATCGCACACTGGATACATTTAATGGACAAAACGCTGGGTACTTCTTTTTGCAAGCCAGAACTAAGAATGATTGTCTCGAGAGATTTCAACCTGTCTTCTAACTGATCCTAAACGATGAAAAATGATAAGACATTCTGATTAATAGGTTAGTTGGTTCAAACGTTTGTGTCATAGAGTTTTGTTTTGGACTTTGTCTTGCTGATTAATTTTCACTCTGAGTTAAGTATTCAAGCTTGTTGACTACACCATATGATAAACTGTTTAGACGATTGGGAAAGTACAGCATGGAACTGCATAGCGTGCTTTAATGCTTCATTCAATTTTGCTTTGCAACTGGGTCAAGAATCAATGTATTAACAATTTGTCAGTAGAAAACGTAGTTTAACCTGAATTAAACATTACCCCTTGATGTCCATGCTCTTGCCTAGTCAGAAACAATATTTCTGGGGTGAGTTGTTAGAATTGAAGAAACTGCCTGAAACTTAGTTTTCGATTTTGCCTGAATATTTCTTGGCGGTATTACCATGCTAGGTAACTTCAAACGAGGATAACACATTAATATTTCGAAGTTTTTCGAGTTTCCAATTTGAATGGTTATGTGAACACATCTTAAGTAGTGCGCAACCCTCTCTGCCGGAGCTACCAATTCGTTATTTGTAAAGAAGCACTTGAGTGCACACGTCGATATGCTCTTTTGTGTCAAGAGTGCGTGTTGTTTTATTTCATATTTCAGCGACTTATAAAAGGTGGAAAACATTCGTATGTGTTTTTCTTACCTCTATTCTGGATGTTCAGTTTTACACCACCACAGAACCAAGCTTATTTATAGGTTGTAGGCATCATCTGCTTTTTGACAATCTGATCATTCGCTCCAGCATCAACAAAAGTTACTTACTGGAGCCTGTACAAAACGAGCCGGTTTTGGTCTCACTTTTAGAATGACTTATCATCTACCACACCCGAAATCCGATGGCCCTATTGTTAACGTCAATGAAGCTTGGTTTGGTTATACACTAGTGAAAAAGCAGTGTTACTATAAGACTTCTTCAGGATGTTGTAGTCATAAACCAGCAAGTCAAAAACGGTCACATTCAAACCTTGGTAATGGTCAAAATTTACACTTTCCTCCTATTCTTTCTCGTTTGTGAAAGCCCTTTGGATGTCAGCTGTCTACTTACCAAACAGATGTCAATGAGTGTTTGTGTGAGGCGTGCATTTTGTGTGTTTGCACTACAAAGTTTGAGAGTACCCATTGCTGTGACCCAGTGCACACGAACAATTTTGGTGACTGACCACGACTTCTGCCTTTTGAATAAATTTTCGTTTGTTTTCATTCCCGTAGAAATATTGTGAAGTTTGCCTTATAAACTGCTGAACACCTCCAAGTCTCCGCCACATAGGTTGTTTTTTAGACGGGCATTAAAACGATTGATTTCATCATTGTCCGATCATCAGTTTTAGTTGAATCTGGTGCACGCATATGTAGATTATTATTTGTATTCGTCTACAGCATATCTCCCTTTGGGTAACTTCATAAATATGAAATTATCAATAAACAGTTGTACACACGTTATGTACGCGTATGAGCTCATATTAGTAACATAGATGTAAGAAAAGAATATTCGCGTGCTTCTATGGCAAACGTATTTACCGCATACCAAGTTAACCATATCCAGTCAGTGCAACCGTCGTAGATGCGTCTGCATGAGGGGTTTATAGCTGGATTGGTTGAAGTGTTTCAAAAGTTCTCTGATAATCAAAAGCAGCTAAGCCATCAGCGTGAATTGATTTCACTCACTGATTCTATTGTGCACGAAACCGTAAAAGTGGCAACCAGTCGTCAGTGTTACTTGTCTATCGCTAACCAGATATGTTAATCATCGTAAGTGTCGAGTTTGTAAATACAGAAGTTACCCCCCGTATTTCTTGTGAACGTCATTGTATCCACGGGGACGCATTTGTCAAAAGTGTTCCTTATTGTCCGTGTTTTTTAATTATCGAATGCTGGGCCATATACCAGTGTGAATAGGTTAGCCACTAATGTAAAGTCTCCCAATCACCATATGAGGAAAAAGGCATTAATGTTCACTACTCAAACGCCTCAGTGTACTAGTGAACTTCGGAACAGGTAGAAGCGGAATCACCAACGCTTTCGAATGTTGCAAACATGAGGTGAACTGGGACGAAGAAACTCAGAAAATTACGGGAAATGACCGAACTGGAAGTAGGTAAGAAAGAACTGTGATAGATATTTTCTTTGGTAAATTGGTATCCAGTGTGATGACTTCCCATTATTTACTAAATGTACTAATACCCTTTCGTTTACAACACAGCAAAATGCCTGAAAATGTTTTAGAAAATTTACAACCCAGAATTTATC
>JTDE01002339.1:19064-45051 GCA_014338405.1 Paragonimus skrjabini miyazakii | reverse complement strand
GTACGCCAGGAGCAGCGACGTCCCCGAGTCCAATACGCAGATCGTCAAGAGAGCGAAGGGAACCTGAACGGCTTTTGCTGCAGCTGGAACAATCTTTGCCGGGGGAGAAGTGCAGTGAGGCTGAGTGATCGTAACATACTACCCATACCACGGCTATTCAGTAGTAGGGCCGGAGCATATATTTTGACATCGTACAAGCCGCAGGAAAAAATGCAGAAAGGAAAATCAGAGTGCAGCATCGCTCATAGTGGTCCCTGCTACTTAATGGAACTAAGCATTGACGTCTGCGGCAATCGAAAAGGTCTGGGACCGAATACCGCGTGCAAATGAGTGGTTTTGTTTCTGGTCTTGTTTAAATGCTTAACCCATGTGTTGGTTTGTCGAACAAACAACCATTGTGCAATCCGCGTTCTTGGATCACAACACTAGTTTGTATCTAACCCCTCTATTGTTGCTTTGAAATATTACTTTTTTATGCTTTTCAGTCAGCCAGCAGTCCTATCAAAACAAATAAAGCGCATGCGTCACTGTCCACTATTAACTTGCTGGATATACAGCACACGCTAGTGTTGTGACCGCAAAAGACGCTTGGCCTGAGAATTTGCTTACTGCACAAACACCCGTATAGGTCATGTCAAAAATCGAACCACAAACGCGTATACTCATTTGCACGTTAGATATGCATTCACATCCATCATTGTCATTCGCCTTGGTGGCACTTCTGCCGAGTGCATACACACAATTTCGATAGTCTCTCCCTGTCCTCCGTCTTCCTGGCATTCGCAGCTTGCCCTTTTGTTCCTGAACGTTGTCTGTGGGTAACATACTACTTGTGAGTAGTATACTACTCACAACGAAACTGCCTGTCATACAACACTAGGACCGATTTCCGCATGATAATAAGCCTGCAAAATAATAAGTTGTGGATGAAAGTTAATAATCGGTGGATCAAATTGATGACCATGGAATGGAAGCTTATCAGATTGGCTTAGTGTATTACAACTCATGTAAATGACAACATTCCTATACCTATCAAGCGATTTCTTCGTGTGTGGCTTGATTAAGAAGACCTGTTTTGGATGAAACTGGAAGTGTTATAATTCATTCAAAACGTCTTTCAAGTTCTGCAAAATGTTACTTTGAATTATCTGAGACAGTTAATTTATCACCGTGCTTATTTCAATTTGTATACAACTATTATCATTGGCTTTTACCAGGGAAACAAAAATAGTATATAAGTTTTGACCTATGGGGATTCCTTCAGGAAACCCAGTCTAGTTTTAAAAATGCAACTTACTGAACGGCACAAATCCGAGATCAAATTTGTTCTAATTTCGCCATTGTCATTCAAAAAGTCAGCGTTCCATTTGGCAGGCTGACCTTTGAAGAAAACTTGTCCCTCAACTCGAACAGCTGAAATGGTTTTGTTTAACGAATCATGTCAATAAATAACCATTTGATGATCGAGGTCAGAGTAAAATCTGCGAATCCAAATAGGAACTCATTTCGACTAATAAATACCACTATGAGTCAAAAGATTAGGAGTGTGCTATTATAATGTGTATTAACAATAATAAAAAAATAAAACCACTTAAATGACTCGTAAGCAGTAACCAAAATTCACGAAAATCCACACACTTACCAACTGTATTACTTGACAAGCTTTGAGCTAGAGTTTTTCAGTAGAACAAACATCGGGTGTCACGTGAAAATATTCTATTACAATCTTGTAATCCATCAACAATAAGAGCATTTGAAGCAAATATTATTAGCAACCTGGTCATCTGTTAAATGAATCTCACAAAACGTTCTTCTAAACCTGAAAAGCTCTTTTGTCAGGTGTCTCATAGGATACATAATAGAATAATAGGGACAAATTGGGCAGAACTCGCATCATCCATTGCAAAACACACCATGAAAACTAGTCACGTTGTTGACCCATCCCAAATCGATCCGCGTGCTACCGCACAGCCAGAATCCTAAGTAGTTTGCATTCTGTAAGGCAGTGTTAACTAATGCCTGTCGTCCAGTTCTATGTGTGCATAACCTGTTGATTGATGCAGTTTGTCTTCCCTGGAACTGAAGACAGTTCTACCTCCATATAAAGCCGAGTCGTTGATCGCTCTATTGTTGTTACTATCTGCGTAACTTGCAAATTATGTTTTATTTTCTGAACTAAATAGAATGGACGAGATTTTAGCACCTCGCGGTACGTGTTATGTTGCACTATTAGTGAAGAGTACACTGCAAAATGTCGGAGAAATGGGAAATTTGGTATAATAAATTAGGCAGAAGCGAAAGAAGCACTACCTGAATTGCCGGCATATGTTAAAAGAAGTGATGTAAGTTGTTGTGGAAAAACTTACGTATGGGTGAGTTCATAATCATTTGGGCTGTTCAAAATATAAATGATGCAATGTCAGAACAAACAGCCAGGGGCCGAATACAGTTTACTTTTATATAACAAAAAGTTTCTCTTACTTTCCTGTTCTCTAACTAATCCGTCGGAAAACAACGAAGAAACTAACAGAAAGATGAACACATGAACCCCATGGATGAATCTCTGATCTAATTATGCACGTTTGGAATTGCACTTGTTTATTCAATTTGATAATGAGTTTGATTATGACGTCACGTTTTCACGCACACAGGTTGGTAACATTGCTGAACATGAAAAAACTACCAACGAGTTCGACTGACTGATTGGTCTGAGTTCGTGAGAAACTCTATTGATGCTATCGCAAAGAAAATGCGATTAGTGACCCGCAAAAGTGCACATTTCTAATAATCCCGAAGCAATATCAAAAGATAGTTCCAAAGCAGTTTAATAATAATTCACACCAGTGGACTGACAAAAGTCATAAACAAAATGGTGTTCAACGGGATTATATATGGTGGTTACTATTTTCCAAAGGACTAATTTCAGTTGTCAACGTTATCAAATGAAACCCTCATTGACTATAGTTGTGCATTATTTCACTCCTCCGTGTTACTTCATACTTTCCTCCCCCGTCAGTTCATTCAACACTTTGGATCCGTTTGCGGTCTATATACATATATATATATATATAATTTGCTGGGAGTTGTGGGCAGTTCATTGGACCCAAGGTGATGAGCCACTTTAAGCGAACATAAAGGATTAACTCGAAATAACGTCTATAGCAGTAGTCCAGAGGAGCAGGAAACAGAACTGCGATCTGATTGTTCGCTGTAACACCGTTTTATTTTATATATGTTTCACTTGTTCCCTCCTCTTTAATCTGGATTGACGAGGCTCATGTCAGACTGTTAGTTTATAATGGCGACTGTGGCAACAACATGCAAGTTTTCAGTGATCAAATAAACTATAAGGTTCCAAACAAAGTCTTTCGTTATAAGCCTTAGAAGCCGGAACAAAGTTACAATAACACTACGCGTCCAATAATATTTTGTTACATCTTTAGATAGTGTAGGTAACATCAACAGTTTGGCAAAATCAAACAAATTGACTGCCAACCTGTATCTACCGAGGTAGCAAACCTTGAGTGAACTACTGTGTACACTTCTATTCTGTTCCCGTTGACCGTAGACACGCTACTTTTGGTGTTATATACCAAACGTTGGCCGTAGCTTGCACATGTAACGATGTACCAAAAGTTTGATCAATACAGTATGCAGAATTAGGCTGTTGTCAGATATTAACCGAGGTAATAGCAGGACCTCGGAAAGTCTGTGGTAACAGAAAATCGTTTACAGTTCCATAGATGAAAGTTTTGTGAGTAACCAATCTGGGGCATCCAGTGTTGTCTGCAGTACAGACTGACTGTATTTTGCGACGAGCCTGAAGGCCAGGATGACAAAGTGAGTCTCTTCTTTGCAAACGGTTCGTCCCAGTGATCATCAGCGAAGTGGTGGACAGCTGACAGCTAATTGTGTCTCATCATCACCACGCACGCCAGAGGACTGAACCCACGACCAGTGAATAAATGGCAGATTGTAGTCCAAACACTTATCCACTAGACCACGGGGTCACAGTCACCGAGGTTGCAGGAGGGTGTGATTATTAGTTCCGTTAGCAGTTGCGTTTCCTTTTGTTCGTTTGCAGGTCAACCATAAAATGGCTGATCGATTTCATCCTATGAGCAAAAGGAAGCACAACGGCTCACGCAGCGAATCTCCTCTTGTTAAGGATTACCGAATGTTGGGATGCTGTTTCTCAATAAATGTTTCTCAACACAGGCTACAGCTACGTCAGATAAGCTTGAGTTCCTGTTCTCAAGCATAATACTTGAACGGCATGAAGTCAACACTAAGTTCAGGAGATGAATTCACTCCATATGCTGTTTTCAATCGCAAATGCGGAACAATTAATTAAAAATAAACAGATGTTTAACTGAAAGCAAATGGATAATAGACCATGGATTCCGAACTTTGTTTTCCTTTTTGTGTTATTCAGTTAATAAAGAGGACAAATTGTTTCACAAATATAATATAAATCATCCATACTTTGGATTCCGAGGTCATCTATACTGTTAAGCTGCTATACGTAGAAAAATTGGTGGCGATGTTTAACGTCTTCACAGATGAAGTCAATGAATAGACAGCCAAGTGGGCGTGTACATGACAACACATTATGAGCATAATACATTGTGTTGAGCTTGTGTGGTATAATCCGTCGGCTAGTGATGACGTGAAACACATTTGGAATTTCCAGCATAAGGTTAGTTTTTGGAAAATGTTGAACCTCAAGTTAACGGAAATGTTATGTTCAAGATGCCCCGGAGGTAGCAGAGATATATCAGATATAGATTTATCACTGTCCTCAAGCTAAAAACTGAAGATGTGAGCGGACGTGGAGCACTTCAAAGACGTTGTGGTGATCATCGGTAGCCAACATGAAGCCACCGAACAGAGGAGGTAAGACTTTAGGGAGAAAACAATGTTGGATGAACGTTCACGCAACTACCTCTCCACAATTTCCAGGCCCGGAAGGGCGGTACCTATAAAATAGCACAGTACCCGTAGACTTTGTAAGTTCGACTTGCCTAAGGTGAGTGTTGAGTAACTTTTGTTATGACGAGTAATTTTCTTCGGAAAATACTTTAAATTATTTCACAACTGAATCAGCAACCGAATATATTAGATGCACGCCATAGTTGAACTAACAGCAGGTAAGATGTAAGTTATAGTTCGTTGGTCACAAGGGTGTTGTCAGCGTAAATTGAAATAGAACAATTTAAGGGGGTGGATGCCGTTGCCCAATGTCTACCTGGAGCAACATTTCTGTGTAACTTCAGGAGATGTTACATATCATGGTATGGTTTGCACTATGTCCCCTTTGGATAACCGATTTATGCCAGTGATACAGACATTACTCACATAACGAACGTCGACAGATATCAGATTGTGAATTCTTGACTTGTCAGCATCCTCCCGGCTTACAATTACAGACGTCGGCTTATAAAACTTAAAGATCTCAAGAGGCATGTCTTCCGAAAGATTTTCTCTTCATTAACCTGAATAACCACGTCACAAATTGTCCGTGATCAATGTCCACCATCTGACATAGTTTGCAAAACAAATTTTTCTCTAATAAATCTCGCTGTCCATTCTTCTGGAAATAGAAATGTACTATCTCTTAACAACAACCAGCAATGCGGTTGCTCATTACCAATGTGCACTTACAATCAAGTAAAATAGCTTTTGGATGAATAGTCTCGTTTCAATAAGTATTCCACTTTCAACATGTCTGATCCCTTACTACTACTTTTAGAACGAGTAGGACTATAGAAATTGGTAGTCCTCGATAAGGCCACGCCTGAGAAGTTTGCGTGTTTTCGGAATCTGTCTTATGGACTTCCGCGAAGAGGATGTTTCTTCAAACTTAGGACTTTCCGAAAAACAACAGGATTAAAATATCTCGAAAGTGTGTATATCATTTGTTCGGATTTACTCAGCTGGAGAAATTAGAACATCATAAAATTTACCAGGACTCCCGGATACGTCAGGTTAGCCGTTCATCTACTTGTCTGGTGAATGAGGCCAGCTGACTGTAGCTGTCTTGATTGGTCAGTGATTACCTACTTATTGCAGCCACACGTACGCTTACAACCAGAAAATCCTCGCAGCTCCTCATTTGTGTATGACTATTTATCCTGAGATTGCTGTCAAATATGATGGCATTTGTAATCGATTTACATCTTCTGTCTTTAATATTAGTGCTATAAGTATGAGTGTTACCTAACCAAAATAAGCATGTTTTCACATGCCGGAGGGCTTCAAAGCAACATCCCAGCATATGCGAACCAGTGAAAAACATGATAACCGACTTAACCGTCAACGCTTCTTTTGTGTGCAGTTATCGTAGACTTGTCATCATGTATGAATTAAAAGTTACATAATTACTACATTTGAGTGACGCCGAAGACCATGTCGATCTTCTGGTCCACGTTCTGCTCAACCGAAGTACTTTATACGGCGCTTTACATAACTTGCTAATGTCACGATGGTTTATTTACAACATTCAGGACCGTGTCACTGCCACAAACATATGACCACCTCCACTTTGTCACACCCCCATGCCACCGTTACCATTCACACTGATTTAACTGGAAGCGGGCGTAGCGTAGATATGTCCATTTGATCCATAGCTCTATTACGTGATCCAACTCCACGCCCGCCGAACGTGGTAGAAAGTCTGTTAATCGCGCTTTTAAAATTGAACATATGTATCTACAATATAATACTGAGGGTGCCTTGGTTCTGATTGAATTTGTTCACATGATTCAATATCTTGGTTCAGTTCACATTGTGACTCGTCGGACCTGCCGCAGATTACAGAATGCACGTTTGTGGTTCAACAGAATGCAAGAAGTGATATCATCCTCTTCTGATTTGTGTTTTCAAACTGTAACTGCAACCAAATCGTAGTTTCCGGTTCTGTGTGTATAATAGACACTTACACACAGTAGTCATTACTTCCACTCCTCGAATGTATATACGTTAAGATAGTAATATTGTTTACTGTATTCCGCTAACCATTCTTCCCATCACATCTAAACCACATAACCATTAGTCGGCTGTTCAAGGTGACAAAACAACGCTGGCTGTGACACGAGTTTATCAAGCCTGACATTTAACGGGCACGTTGAACGAAATTTGCGTATGCCTAAAAACGGCTTTCGTTGCTAAACCGGAGAAACCACCATTTTCTGGCATAAACGTAAGTTTCTGCACATCTAAACACTGAGTTTTTTGTTAGGCTGCTTTTGTATTTAACTCAGTCATCGCATTATCACCTTAGAACTTTCCGAAGGCACATACTTCGTAGTACTTGGTACGTGTTCGTACACAGTACTACTGTTAGAATGTCAGTTAATTTGTTTAAATATTACTCTTGAGTAGTCTAGAGAAGATTAGTAATTATTGGTGCGATTCACGTGGAAAGTTCCGGCCCCGATTATCTTTGAACTTGCGGTAGAAGCCATAAGTTTCCACGCAGTATATGCTCTACCAGCTGAGTTGTGTCTTTGAACTGTGACGGTAGAACTATCTCCAACTATTTGTCCTTCAGAAAACTTGTATGGTTGTTAGTTATGTTCCATCATGCGACTTTGTATTGTCTGCAAAACCTTCTTGAGACAATGTATAAGCTTTAGTCTCTACACAGGAGCATATTTATGATACATGAAAAATGATTATGATGCTTGAACTTACGATCGGCTGTATTCCCTGGAAGTATGAATAGAATAGGGTAACGGTAGCTTGTTTCTAAATGCCACTGAGATCAGCCGTATACAAATGAAATCAAGTCTACACATCGACCTTGGGTTATGTCCAATGATGTAAACTGCAAAATCTCTCCTTGTGTTTTGAAAAATTCGCCGATCGGTCAGTTGCAATTGTTATGTACTTAATGGAGTTTTATTGTTAAGTGGGAATTTAATCAGCACTAATAGTTTGTGGCAGATTCGAAAACGCTTACCTGGACAAACAGCACTACTCTCGTCATACTTATCTTCACAATCCCGTATACCGTTGCAGAAAACAGTATCATTGAGACATTTTTTATCCGGGCACCACATTTGACCGGTTGTGCAATTGTTTCTGACTGTGATCGTCACTGTTTTCTCAGTAGCTTCACCGAAACACCTGAATGGGATGGGTAACATTCAAATGTGAGGGTGCAATATTATGCAGAACTGGCCAATACTACGTCTTGTTGTAATCTTAATATTTTCGTTATGGGTTGCATAATGAGGTTTTTCTGTCAGTTCCACATCAAAGTAATAAGACACTGCACAGAGATCTCTCAATTTAGGTCAAGTGCAGTAACACATAGCCAGATTACTGGTGAGTAGTCGAGGATTTGGTTAATTACAAGTTAGGCTTCACTCATTTGATCGCAGCTTTTGTATTCAGATAAACGTTCCAGCCAGCCTCTTTCGAAAAGAATCACTAGACTCGAATTTCGCTCTTGACAGAGCTCATCACTAGTGCATATTCCTGAAACGGTCGAGTCTGGTGCTTCTTTTCGAAGGAGGCTGGCTGGAAAATCTATCTGAATGCAAAGGCAGCGATCAGATGTGAGTGATGTTTAACTTGAAAGTAATCAGCTCTTTAATCAATTCGGGAAGGAAACATCTGTTGCGATATGTTTACCTTTCGTTTTCTCTCATCAGTCGCACTCGTATCACAAGCAAATTACACATGACAGATAATTAGAGGTAGATAACGTATGGACAAACATATATTTACACCAAATTTTATGTCATCGGCATCAAGGCAGCCCCGATAAGTTGCTTCAACCAGTTTTATGCACATAACGTCGGCTAGTGAGTACTGGTCTACGTGGTTTCGCTAAGAGGGCCAGTACCTTCGGATTCTGATTGCGTAACAATATTTTGAATGAGCTGAATGAATCAACTTGATGACCTGTTATCATGAGGTGTCTAGCAACCGATGATGCGGGGATTTCGAGCAACAGGTTCACCGGTTTGAGATTGTCGTGCCATCAGCAGTTTTACTCATTTCGGGACGTGTTCTGCTACCCGCTGACATAGTTATCGACATGTTCTTCCTATGTAAACGTTACTACAGCTGCAAATGAAGTAGTAAATAACGTTAGAGACACAATGATCAGACGAACGGCTTTCACGATTTTTAAGAACTGGTCGTTTGGTGGCCTGAACTAAGCGTGATTATGCAACCGCATACGTGCGGGATAGAGCAGAATTCAATTTGCGCTTGATGTTGTTTGCCAAACTATCTCTGAATTACGGAACCAGAAATGTATCCCTCTTTCGAGTTATCTGAACTGACGAACTGCACTTCTCTACCTTGTTGTGAGTTTCTATGGATTTTTCACGATATACATTTACCAGCAACGTTTTTCTTAGCTTATCTCGTTCTTTCTGTAACGTATTGCGGCTGCGAATTTGCCTGGCCCTATAAAATAAAGTCTTGACTGCACCAAGCCCTTATGCTATTGGGACAGAGCTGGAGAACTGAAGATATTGCCCGCCCCATGTCGCCTTACGATGGACCGATCATTGTAATGTCTCGTCCTCACGCCTGATGATGAGTATACCTAAGAAAGCTAAAGTACCGTTTGATTCCGTTTCTCGAGACGAAGATAGATTCAGATGGATAGAGTTAAGAAAGTTAAAAAACAGATCAGAATGATCAATATTGGTAAGCCAAAATACTATCAATATACCACTTGTACAATTCGGCTTTAACGGAATTATCTGGGACTTGTCGTTCGATCATTCCCGAGAAGATATCAGATAATGTTTGGGTCTAACGGACTACCCAAAACCACTCCGTCTTGTTGTGTGTATGAAAGTCCCTCACATAATATGAGATCCTTGAGATATTCAAGTGGAGTACCTACATCAGGGTTCTGGCTAGAGATAAAATCACAAAAATTCGACTGTCTCACGAAGAACATTTTTGGAAAGAGACTCAACGTCAGTCGACTACATGACTTAAACACGCCGTCTGATAATATTTCTGCTAGTTCAAATAAATACTTTAAGCAACGAAGGATAATAATTTGCGAATGAGATCCAGAATGTCGGCTAGTCACCGAGCAGGTTCATGATACGCTGAATTATACCTAGACAGAATTGGTCTCAAAAGTGTATTTTGGCATTTGTATTTAATGCACCCCTCATTCGTGTTGTTTTCATGCCAACAGGCTTCGTACACTTTTCATTGATTTTCAGAAATATGACAGTGCAACAACAATATCTGGAGTTGCTTCGCTATTTGCTTTCCCAGCAGTATGCTATTTTCAGTCGTCTCATTATCCTTAACCATTTGTTGGTCTTTAAAGAATGTGAAAATTTTCGTCACACGATCGTCTTTGCTCATGAGGACAACATAAGAACCTTGATCCGGTTTTAGAAATACTGAATGGCGCATTTCTCTCGATTTTTCCATGACTTTATAGTGGTCTTGTTTGAGACAGCATTGCTGACGAATGGGTGCCGGTAAAGATTGGTTGGGAATATCTATCAATTTTGCATGGAACCAGCCTGTCTCATTCGGAGACTTGGGCGACAGATCCTTCAGTTGATCATACATATACTCAAATTGAACTTTAGGTGACATTTTGATTTATAATCCAAGGGAGAGAACATCTAGCCACGTCTGTGTGAAGTAAGTTGACGAGAGATTGTGCACATGTTTTAAATCATCACCAGGAAGTACACTTATATTAGCCGATCGTGACAGAGAACTCATTAAAGAATGAAGTGTTTGAACTTTGATGCTGCGAACGATTCCTTTAGAAATGTTTCCAAACTTGATACTTGCTTACCACTGACAATCCACTGAGGATTTCAGCTAAGCGATGATGAGTTTCTACAAAACTGTTTTATTTTTCCCGTGATGCACCCTTTTCACACTCACTTTTTTGGTAAATAATAACGGTATGACTGTCGATGAATTTCCCTCGAGTTATTCATTAATTGATTAGAGTGCTAGATATGGAATGTTGATTAAACGTAGACGAACATGAGCTGTCGTCTAAAAGGTAGACGCCACCTATATTTCATCGTAGATTCTGTCTTCACAACAGTTTCAGAATTGTCCATCATTTCGCGCAAAAATTCCCAGCGTAGTTGTGAAAGATACTGTGTAGTGAATAAACTCGTTTTCAATGATTCATCATCAGGCTAAATATATCGCATTTACATAATTAATTTTAAACGGGAATCTTTAAGGGGGTAAACAGGGGATGGGCGATTAATGGGGCGGAAACTCTCGACGCACAGTCCACGCGACTCTTTCGGTCTGGTGATTACAAGCCAACAATATCAGTTTGATTGGCAGTCAGTGTTTTCTCTTGAAGTCGCATCCTTATGTACCAGTTTCCGGCTGAAGGAGACCACAGATTATCTATGTGGTTATATCGAGAGTAATGACATAGTTATTCAGATACCATTGACCGAACTCAAACAGTTACTTTATTTCAGAAATTACAACGTGCAATTTAAGTTCAACGAAGGAATTAATCGATAAAACGACAGTGTCGCAATGGGATCGCAGTTTGCGGATATTTTCATGACGAAATTAGAAAACAAACGGCTTAGTTCAGCGGTAGCCCAATGTGATTTTTGTTCGAAGTGTGTTGACATCATTTGCGTACTCGACATCTTGCCCAAATTCAACTCTTCACACAAAAATGTGTCATTTTCGTTGGAGACCGAAATGAATGACGAATTAGGCTTTTAGGATGTACGGTTATCTCGCGGCGCTGGTGGCTCAATTCAGCACACGATACACAGAAAGGGTACTCGGAATGGTCAGTGCATTCACTTCAATATTTCTGTGCCACTCGCTCTGAAAAGAAATCTAATCAACTGTTTAACGGACAGGACAGTGAGGATTTGCACGGATGACATCAGTCCTGAAGAACTGACTTTCATATGTACATTATTCATACAAAATGGCTACCCGGAAAGGTTCGTAGACAAAGCTGTGCAACGGCGGGTTGAAACAGACCAACTGCATCTAGCCGGAAAATAAACTGTACATATCGGATTACCTTTCAAGGACGACACGCCAGCTGAAACTATCACACGTAGACTCATAAGAGCAGTTAATACAATATTTTACGCTGCTAACTTACGTGTCCACTTCACATCCAATCCGGTTTTGTGCCCACGCCTAAAAGGTACAGTGCCTGTTTCAGCAACCTCGTTTTGTGTATAATCATTCACTTGTTCCTGTGGAACCAGTTGTGCTCGTTCGCACGACCAGACGCTTATCTGAACGGGTCCGTGAGCACCACACAGCTTGCCTCAACAGTGGAGTATCGAAATCTGTCAACAGTGCCATACTATCGCACCTGGTGGATTCGAATCACTCTGGTAATGTGACGGACGCATTTCGCCCGAACTACCGAGTTAAGGCCACCCAGTCGAGGGGAATGAGGCATAGGATTCTGTCCACAGCTGAAGCCACTGAAATTCACCTGTACAACCCAATCATGTACGTCCAGAAACGGCTTTTTCAGGCTATGGGTCTACCTTGGTCAATCCCACACCCTGTTAGCCTGTCAAGACCTATTTTGCAAGCGGGTACTTGATTGCAGCGTGACATTGATCTCATTAACCACCCGTTCCCCATTTGCCACCTTAATTATTCCTATGTAAAATTTATGGAATGAATGTGACGTTTTTAAACTGACGATGAATCAGTTTAAATGGGCTTGTTCACTATACAGCATTTTCTTGTCCGTCACATGACGATCACTTCACCGCAGCCATTTACCTCAACCAAACTAAGGAGTCCTGATTACGGTGTTGTTGAATGGAATGACACACGACATTTAGAACACTTGAATGAAAATTGGTTTTGAAAGTGTGTGGCTGAATCCAATCGCCCATTCGCGTCAACTTTTCGCGTAGAACGGACTGTAGACAATACCTGACTGAAGTCAGTTATCGGGCCTCCAGGCCGTTAAAGGTGTAACCAGTAAACATCTGGAATATAGTTCATAGGGTAGTTGTCAATCTGTGGAGCCCTGCAAGCTGGGTGCATACGTGGATGATGGTCAACCTTAAAATGCAACTTTAGCTTGAAAGATGTCTCTGTATTGTTCCGTCCGCACCCTCTCCTATTTTGTGCTATCCTGTGAGCCTAAACCCCATCCAGTAAGGCATACGTTAGCTCTATAGAAGGGACCTTTTTACCTATACACCTCCCATAAGTTCTCTGTTTTCACTATTTTTTGCAGTAGTGTATTCGCCAATAATATTATTTGCATGACATCTCGACCTCCCGTGAATTGGACTAACGTATCGATTGATAGAAGAAATACCTTGTTAGCCAGGTTTGTGGGCTGTTTCGGTCCAGAGGTCTACAGTTACTAGGACTTCGGTCCCTCCAGGTCCAACTAGGTCAGGTTGGCCAAAGAGGTTCAGTCAACAAATAGACTGTAACGTTCACAAGTGTATGTGTCACACTATTTGTTGCATACAGGTGCACCGGCAGGGGGACACGAACCTATGAGTATTCAGCAGAACTGTATTTACGGTTGCAGCACTGTTGCCTTCCGCTTACAGAATAAGCTGGTTATAAAATGTACCCCGAAACAACAGATGCCCCAAAGACCAACTAGTTAGTCGTGTCCATCAGCATATTGTCTTGCACGGTCAAAAACTCGCGTTAGTTATACTACGCGCAGCAGTAACCGGAATAAAAAGTCAACGACTTAATCCTGGCTCTCTTGGGCTGAGTTAGCTCCTCAGTGTCAAGCGAGCCTCGCCTTTGTATCAGAGTCTCCAGGTGAGATAATCAAAAAAGCTCTGTTTCTTTAAGACTCACAGGTCAAACTGTTGAGTCAGAGACTCCAGCTGAGGTCCCACACGCCAATCTGAATTATGTCACTGGACGCAAATGCTATCCGTCGTGGTGTCGAATGTGCGTATGCTGCTGAATCAATACAACGCCGGACAACCGGAATGTCTCATCGCAGTGATCGTTGTAAACGCAACCAGCCGCTGTGCCAATTTTGTGAAATTCACCATGGTGTTTGATTCTATGAACCATGAGGCATAGTGAACGGTGCTCGGTAGGTTTAATTGTCCGGGTATATTCGTCAATTAAATTAGGATGTTGCATGTGTGTACGAAGGCGAGCGTGAAAATATGTGGATCAACCACTGTTGAGTTTAACATTGTCATTGGAGTGAAGCAGGGCGGTTTCTTAGCTCTAACCCTACCTAATTTGTATTTGATTGCAATGTTACCAACTGCTCTACAGAACTGTGAGACAGTGTGGAAGTTGAATACCATATAGATGGCCGCTGGTTGAATATTTCACGTTTCGACACCCCAATTCGACTATATGCTTTCATAAAGCGTACGCTGTTGTTAGCTGATGGTTGTGCACTACTTACACACGCAACGATTAGCCGCGGCTTTTGTGACTGCGGCATCAAAATTTTGTTGGAATATCGACATATGTTAGACATCTTTCTTTCAGCCTATTCCGAGTGCAGGTGTTCTACTTACACCTGTAATCCGCATCAACGGAGACACTGTGGATAGCATCATAGATGCCTTCTACATAGCAGCAATTCGTCGACAATTACGTCAGTGAAACACGAGGTGGAAGCTCATGTGATAAAGGCTAACGCTGATTTTGGATGTTTTTAAAGACGTGTCTGAAGGAACTGTAGCATCAGAATGAAAACCAAGCTGTTTGTTTATACAGTGATGATGCTGTCAACCCAGTTGTGTGTCAGCGCAATTAGGATATTTTACCAACGGAATATGTGGTATCAGAACCTCTACCGTCTCCACGGTCCAAGACGCATCCTAAGTATTTGGCGGATGGACATGGTTCCGAAAAACGCAATAATCCATCGAGTTGACAAGGACTAAACTGAAGCCACTATGATATTCAGTCAGCTTCATTAGCTTTGACACGTCGGAATTCCGAATCAGTTACTGCACTGGCAATTAACATCAAATAGGCGCTATCTTAGTGGTTAGAAACTCAAATCCTAAGATGTAATCCAAAAAAGTCATTTACGTTGTGTTGAAAGTACTTGGCCTTAGTTTGGACAACCGGAGGAGTACGATCTGGACGGGCAGCTGAAAATTCAGTGCGCAATGCGCGAAGGAACTGTAGGTACCATAAGTCACCGGGGTGTCGCGATGACTGCTGCTGGAGAATATGTTGACGTCTCTGTTTACTAGGTCATTAATGTACACAAATGAAATTGTGAACTTGTATGTTAGGCGCAAGTAACTTGTTTGTTAAATCTGGTCTTGGTGGAAAGCAACGATTGTCTTGATGTATTAAATTACACGCCTTCCACTTTCATAAACCTGGGCTCTGATGGACCTCCATCACTTTTATCCTCAGCTTTGGGGAAGCATTGTCCAATGAATGCTTTTTGTTTTCTGGCTCAACTCTGAAGTTTCGATTACCCTCCCCATCCTGTCTAGAGTGTAATAATATGTAATTGCATGTCGAACTACTTCTCGTTTTACATTTTTAACCACTGTTCCCAGTTGGGCTTCTATCCTCTTAGTTTCTCTATCTTTCGATCTCAGAACTGAGTCTCATTCCCCTACTAGCATAACATCTGGCTAGCCGCTATTAGCCGACTAGACCACAGCGACCTCAACTCACATGCTACTTGGTATTATACCCTCCGGTTTACACTGGAAAGCTGGTGAGCAAGTGGAACCACAAATGTTTCAATGCAAGTTACATGTGGCGAGTGCTATACGAGTACTAGTCTAAAACGCATACCACCATCCCCATATGTAAATGGATACTGTGATGAATTGCAGCACATGTGACTGTCTTGCATCAGTATGTGTAGATGAAGGCTGCCAGTCAAAATTAGAACAAGCTGTTGGAGTTGTGTGATGCTGGTTATGGCAAGTGGGATGCAAATACAACTGTTAATACACGCACCGTTTCTATCCAACTTATTAGCCAGGCCATCAGCAATGTCACAATAAAAATAAGTAATTATATGGAAATAACACTAGTTGAGTGAACACTTTATTAGTTAATTAAGCTAAAGTTCCGTGGCCACTATCCATCTTATATCCACGCTATGCGTAATTTTGTACTGAAAGAAACCGGATATTCAATCTAGATCCCTGTTATGGTAAACTACCCAACAAGTAATCTTCTTTCTTGATGCATGTTGTTGTAAGGAAAAGGCGCATCTACTGAAGAAGAGTAACACATATTCTGTTTTATTGTATTCTACTGTATGCTGTATCTTATACTTTCTAGAATACCGTCAGTTCGCTGTTCTTGAGTTAATGAGGCGATAAATGGGATTGGTATGTATTAAAGAACAGTAAACATATGCCGATTGCAAAACCGTGTATAAAAGTATCAATTTGCCCATCGGAGTCACTGTGCCACCTAAGTAATCGTCCCTTCAGCCACAATGCTTGATATGAATGATAACGTTTGTAAATACTAGTGTTCTTGTAATATCCAACCAGATTCACATATTCATTGACTGCACGTCAGAGGCTAAATCGAATAATGACTGTTCACGTTCTTGACATAAGCTTAATTAGACGAACTGACGTTTAGTTAAAGTTGGCCGTGTACCGCAAGTCAACGTGGAGAGGAAAACGTACAAATATTACCAATTTTGTGTCACACAAAAACGAAACAGAATCAAGCTCGTTGCCCTAGTGACTGATTATTAAGAATGTGTTCGAAAGACGCGATTAACTGCAAAATAACATTTATATTTAAAACACTTCGAGAAAATGGCTATCCAGACATTAGGCCCGAAAATTATGACGGCGTTGACGTGCCAAATGGCAACAGCGGCGAAGGCCATTTATATCAGTCTCCCTTATGAACATGATTCAGTCGAAGAACTGTTCTAACCCCGCCTATGCAAAAAACTTTATGGAATATTTCCAGCAGCCACGATTCACTCTTGGTTTATTATCTGTCCACTTACGACTCTCCGTTTGATGGACAATCTACCGATCCACACTGAAAGCCTGCTTACATGCTCACTTACCTACTGTTATACAGCAAACTGAGTTGGGTATAGGACTAAACAATTATTCAAAAGAATAAGAGAGCATCATTCAACCTGGGTAAGAACTGCGGTAATAAAATCGATAACATGCGAGACTGTTGCCCACCTGGCAGGCAGAAACCGAACTGTCAACACAGTCAAGCCTGTTACGGTCATCTACAAAGTCCGATCCAGCAAGACTGTCCAGCAACAGTCGAAACGACTGCGATTCGATTACGTAATCAAATGCTGAACGCACAAAAGTTCTTTCCAGCATTTAGCTTTCCGTTGCTAGCGCTCAATTTACCTTGGCCTCCTAATCGCCACACAAGTGACTTAAGTTGCTTGCGGTCCATCCAGTTGAAAAACAAGACCTAAGCCAGCAGACTGTGCCGATAAGATTATATGCACAGTAGTGTTTAACCTCTGAGTATGTGCTAACCTGATGATTAGGTCTTGAAGAAATGTTCGTCATCATAGGGTCAGTTAGATTACTCAATCTGGAAAGAAACTTGAGTGGACGCAAAGTTCAGGGGAAATCGTCCAGAATCTATGCGAAATCACACAAGTTTATCCCGATAAGCCTTAGTGTAACCTGTTGGTTTACAAATCTGTAGCCTTGAATATAATAATATATCCAATAGGCAGGAAATCAGTCTCAGTAGTAAGGTGGCTTTTTATTTGAACTTACCAGTGGGGATGTTTAGGACTAGATATGTCAGTCAGTGTCTCCGATTAAGGCTGTCTAAAGTGAACTGCAATGAGTATACAAGCATTGGTATATTGACATATCTTCTTTCGAATTGATTTTGCTACAGTCAACCAAATTAAAAGTTATGCACACGGGCTAGAGAAACCAGCACCCACTGTGTCGCACTGTATACTATGGAGAAGCTGGTGTATTTCTTGTCCATAAGCGTTCTCAAAGTAAACACCGTTGCCACTAAAAAACCCAAACTCATTAACGTGTGTCCACAAAAAATAACCAATGCTGGTAACGTCCAAGAGTCTCGTTATACACGAACAAAACACTCCATAGAGTATACCTTGCTGATAACTTCGCTATTCGCACTTTTGAAGTATTTGCTTGAGAAAATGCGCCCAACTCAATATTAGCGAATACGCTGCAGAAGGTATCCCTGTTTACTTTAATGTTCCAAACGCATACCACTTTTGTCACCTCAGCCTTATTTACTGGATAAATTGACATGCTCTTTTAAGATGAGGATTTTCTTCTAATACATGAGGACATGTAAAATGACTGACGAAAGTCCTCATCAAATCACTACAGTTTTCCATGTTTAATAAAACTGATTTGATATTGAGCCAATCCCCACTGGTTCACATAATAAGGTGCACGATTCCAAACAAACGGGTTAAATCTCTCAAACGATGAACCGATGGTGACTGTGATGAGTTGTAATGAGATCCGCTTACAATTGTGTCACAAAGGTTGAGGTTGAAGTTGGTAACGTGACGTTTGGTAACGGCAACTGCAGGGTTTGCACGAAGTTCTGCTGACAGCAAGTGGCAAGGTTGTATAATCGAATAGTAGTCGATTCTGCGGTGGATAGCATGCGTTGTCTAACCAACTTGGGGTCAACGCGAAAGTCTATTTTGGAATTATGTGCAACTACTGCGCTGTTAATGACTGTGATCAAGCCGGTCCCGAGCCATGCAGGATATTGGTCTTTGATTTGTTTGGACAAAAACCTAGTCGTCAGACCAACGTCTTCCGCAGTACAAGGGCAGGAGAAAAAGTGCACAACCACTGATTAGTCGAGAACAGGCAATTTGTTTTAAACACTCAGGGAAATCAAGGGAAAAGTGGTGAATCAGCTCCGTAATGTCGCCATCATGAAGATGCGCCTAAGGGTCTGATACAATCGACTCTTGAGTCTTTCTGTCGCGATACCACTCTTGTATGGTAAACGGACGAAGATTAGGGTTGATATGAGGTCACCACCACTCACAATCCATCGTCAGAGCTCGTCAGAAATGCATCTTCATTTTCAAGAGTTGACCGTGTCCATAACTGTGCCACTGACCTCAAACTGGATGTGACAGAATGGTCATTTCTGAATGTTCAGCCAACTTTGCTTGTTACTGTTAGAAGACCCCTCTTGAACCGTCCAGAAACGCTTCTTTCCCAGAGAAAACGATTCCGTCCAATCGGAATGAACAGAAATTCTCAGAACAATTCAGGGTTGACCTCCGCCATTTCTATCCACTGGATTTTATTCTGTTACGCTCACTAGTAACCAAGTGGCCTGAGCTGATCCGAGAATGACTGTAGGTCATCATGCGCATGGTAATTGCCGTGTATTTTTCTCTCCGTCGCACATATTTTAGCGCGAAACAAAATGGCTTTTTCATTGGTCTTTTGATTTGACTCATCGGTAATTAGTGGGGACAGTTTCTTTAAACTCAGGACCAAGATTTTTCACCTTCTTTATTTCACGAAGGAAAATTTTATTTTTTTGAGCACGCTTTTATTCCGAGGTCGATCCAGCATATATTTTCAAGGATTCACAACGGCTGGTAATGCAAAAATTTTCCGGATTCCTCGAGATGAGGCACAGTAACTTTCTTGTTATAACCCGTCTTTGACCCCATTACTAAAACTCGTCTTCAAGTTGGAATCACTTAAACCATTAAATTATTTGAACAATATTTTCATTATTGCTACTATCCAGACTTTACGAATAAGGTTAAAATCGCCCACCATAAAATTATTTAAGCATTCGTGAATCTCATTCTAATTCTCTTTTCCAGATCAACTTGCATTAAGCCAACTTAGGGGATGCATATTTACCATTCTGGGCGTTTCTGTCACAAAAACCATGATCAGTTTAACAGGTTACTCACGTGATCTGCAATCCATCATGTTTCTCTGATAGGCCATAAATCCGAGCCTGAATGGTGGCCGGGTTGGATCGTACGATTTGCAAGCGTGGGAGGTAGAGCGGATTACTTAGCTTAGCTAGTCGGAATGATGTTTCCAGAGATGGATTACTGGATTTACATGTGATCAGCACTTCTTCATTTGGAAGAACTTCCGGATGGTCAGGTGAAATGGTCAGCTGACTCGCTGTGCAATCGAAAAAGGATAATCAATTAGCAAATAAACTTAATCAGAAACAGTTTGTTGATGCAACCTGTTCAAAAATCAGACAAACACAGGAATGAAATAACCTCCAATTTGTTTTTTAAAGGATTCTTACAACTCTGGTTCCAATTCCGAGGAAGTTTGTTCGATCGCGAACATATGTTTTTACAGGAACTTCAGAATTACTTGCAGAGATTCAGTGCAACTTAAATTGACAGATCACTGATCGAACCGTACTACTAATGACTAACTGGTTGCGTGTGAGTACCGAAATTAAGACAGCCTTGTGCACAGGATTAAACCGAGAAATGGTGGCTCTCGGGTGCGCTTCGGGAATCTAAGGGGCTTGGTGTTGAGCTTTTTCCTGGCGCTAGATTGACCAATCTAGAGTATGCGGACGACATTGTCTTACTTAACCTCTCTGCCGAAGACATGCAGACCATGCTGGACAGGTTGAGCGACCGAGCTGGTTTGTATGGAATGTGCTTCGCACCTTCAAAGTGCAAAGTGCTGTTTCAAGACTAGGGCACTTCAACTCCTACTTTCTTCATTGCAGGTAGTCCGCTTGAAACTGTGGACAGTTTCACATATTTGGGTAGCATTATCTCGTCAGCCTGTAATACTGCTGATGAGATATCAGTAAGGATTGCAAAGGCACGAGTTGCCTTTGCCAAACTGCGTCATCTTTGGCGTCGAAAAGAAGTCCGGTTGTCGTTGAAAGGAAGCGTATATAATGCCTGTGTGCGTTCCATTTTGCTTTATGGTTCGGAAAGAAGATATTAACAGGCTTGCTGTATTTGATCATCGTTGTCTCCGCCAATTGGTCCATATTGAGTGGACTGATTGCGTGAGCAATATGGCAGTTCGCCGGCGCGTATTCCGGAACGCTCGGGATGCGCGATCAATTGGTCAACCAATCACGGTACACAGCTTGCGATGGTTGGGTCAGGCACTCCGTATGTCATCTGGTCGTTTACCGTACCGGGCATTATATGCTGAGGCCACCAACAGTTGGGTAAAATCGCAAGGTGGGCAACCAACAACGTGGTCCCGAAATATGAAGACCCTAACTGCTTCATTGAGCAAAGTGGGTAGGTTTTGCCTGCCTGGATGGGGTCCTCGTGATCACCCAAACCGCTGGTTAGAGACGCTATCCGAGATGGCGGTGTGCCACAGTCAATAACGTACTTGTATCCATACCATTTCTTGCACGCGTGTTTGTCCCTCTCTCTCTCACCCTAGACCCGAACGATCCAATCGTTCTACTTGTACATACTCTTGTGTTCGATGAAGTTACGCGCCATTGTCGTCACGTGTACTTAGTCTACTCTGAGCTCACTACGTGTCAGAGCTCGCAGTTTGACGTGTTCTAGATTGTAACATTCGGTGAAGGGAATTAAACAATTATCCGAAGGTCCTGAATATTTCATCCATACCTACAGATTGTTTTTTAAGAGATGCTGGTTCAAAACCCTCATTATCTCTGTGGACACGCTGGAAGCGATCTTTCGAGGATTATCTTGAATTACTCATATCATTTAATCCCGTCATCAGCCTCACAGAATCACAGAAAGTTAAATTACTCAGACAACATCTGGCCTCTGAAGGTCAACGTCATTTCGAAGCACTCCATGTATATGACAGAACTTCCTTACCTGATGCCCTGGCAACACTAGATGACCTGTGGGGGTAACGCCTGCATGTGTTCACAGCCCCAATGGATCTCCACCATCTTCGTCAATGTTCGGGGGAAAATATTAATGATTTCATCGCCCGTATCCAGCAAGCCATTCCTGACTGTCGTTATAATTAAGTTGCACCCACAAAGTTTGACGAAACTATGGCGATTCAGTGTTTACTAGTGGGTGTCCAAGACACTAAAATCAGAGAGCGACTGCTGTCCGAAGAGGAGTCAAAACTAAATTGAGACCGTGCATGTTCTATTGCGTGGCAGCGGGAGAACATAACAGAACAGCTCACTTTATACCAACCGTCTTCGGCCTCAGATACTGTACAACTGATTACACGGAACACATCTCCGCTCAAATCAAATAAGAATCCTATTCGTACATTCACGTGTTATCGTTGCGGTGAAAAACATGAAGCTGTGACGGATCGTCGCCACAGACAGTCGACGTGCTATAGTTGTGGGAAAATTGGCCACATTGCACGTGTATGCCTTTCGAAACAATCGCAATCTTCTGATTTTTGCTCTAAGACTCGAGCTGTACGATCGATTGAAGATCATGAAGAATCAGTTTCCTACTTGATTTCAGCTACCTCGGCCACGTTTCCTGCAAGAGTACCTCCCTATACAGTCGATTTGAACGTGGAAGGCCGTAACGGTTGTCTGGAAATCGACACAGGAGCTTCAGTGACACTTATTAACAGGCGTATACTGCCAAAATCACTTCCATTGGTCCCAGCGGCAGCCACATTACGATCATATATAGCAGAGTCAATTGATGTTATGGGCACATATAATGTGGAAGTAAAACATGGAACGAAAACGCCTAATCTACCTGCGTACATAGTAAATAACGAGAGCCCAAATCTGTTGTGTCAAAACAGGCTTAAACTCATGCCAGATCTACTCCTATCTGTCAGACGAGTGGTTAGCCACAACAGCCTTCCGGTACTACTGCAGAAATTCTCGCCTGTGTTTGACGAAAACGATCTGGGGGAGGCTGAAGAATTTCCAAGCCACTATTGTAGTGGAGTAGGATACTCCAACAAAATTTTACAAGGCTCGTACATAATCGTTCTCTATCAGCCCAAGGGTCGAGGCTGAGCTCGAACGTCTTCAGACACAAGGAATAATCACTCCTGTCCGACATTCATCGTGGAGCGTTTCTATTGCGCCAGTACAGAATCCAGATGGTTCCGTTCGTATATGTGGAGATTACAAATTGACAGTTAATCAGGCCGCTACCATGGAGCATTACCCCATTCCAAAAATAGAGGATTTATATGCTACACTGTGCCGTGGTGGAAAAATTTTCCAAACTGGACTTGAGTCATGTGTATTCACAAATCGAACTTGATCCAGAGTCAAAGAAATTTACAACAATCAATACGCATATGGGATTCTTTCAGTATAATCGCTTACCGTTCAGCATCCATTCTGCTCCGGCAAATTTCCAACGCATTATTGACAACCTAATGAAAGATATTCCAGATGTGCGTGCTTACTTGGATGATATTCTTACTTCCGGACGTTCGGATAAGGAACATTTGATAACACTCGAGTTGGTGCTAAAGCGTTTACAGGAAAATGGCCTGAAGTTCAAAAGGGGAAAATGTGCATTCCAAGCCGATGATGTACAGTACCTCGGTTTCCGGTTGGATAAGTGTGGACTACATCCAAAACAGGAAAAAATCAGACCGATTTTCATTGGTATGATTACTCAATATAGTCGTTTCATTCCGAGAATTTCAACTGTTCTTGCCATTTATACAATTTACTAAGGAAGGGAGTTCGATGACACTGAGCATTTAGGAAACAATTGGCATTTGACACTATAAAGAAGGAGATAAGCAAATCTAGCTTATTGGTTCATTACGACCCAACTAAACCCATAAATATTCGCTGTGACGCCTCGCCATGGGGTGTCAGTGCTGTAGTAAGTCATAAAACGGAGGATTAAACTAAGAAGCCGATTGCATTCGCTTCACGCAGTCTAGCCCTAGCTGAAGAAAACTACGCACAGTTAGACAAGGAAGCTGTAGCTGTCATTTTTGCTGTGAAAAGTTTCACCAGTATATTTGGGGAAGAACTTTCGATATATACACAGACCATAAGCCTCTGGTGTCCCTCCTTGGAGAAACAAAAGAAATCAATCAGATGGCGTCGGCGCGAATGCAACGCTGATCACTTATTCTGTCTACTTATAATTACAAAATTTCCCATATTCCGGGTAAAGCAAATCAGGTTGCGGACACTCTCAGTCAAATGCCTCTCAGTGACACTCCGGAAAATTCGTGGAAGCCCACTGAACTAGTTCATGTGATGCAGTACTTGAACAAGCATCCAGTATCTAGTAAAGATATCAGTCGAGGAACAGAACAGGATTGTCTTTTGTCCAAAGTTAAACGATTTGTTTCTCAGGGCTGGCCAACGAGTAGCAATGATCAACTGGCGCCGTATTTCAGTCGCCGTATGGAACTTAGCTTGGAGGAGGGTTGCTTGCTCTGGGGTTCAAGAGTCATTATTCCGTCACAGTTTCGAAGAAATATCCTCAATGAGTCACACGACGGTCACCTAGGTGTCAGTCGTATGAAAGCCTTAGCTAGAAATTATGTATGGTTGCCGAACCTCGACAGGGATGTAGAACGGTTGATTCGTAGCTGTGAAACCCGCCAAACTGCTCAAAGGAATGCTCCTCCTGTTCCACTGTGTCCTTGGAGATGACCGGATAAACCTTGGGAGCGTGTTCACATAAACTATTTTGGTCCAACGAAGCAAAACTGTGTTTGTTACTCATTGAGGCTTATTCGGAGTGGATTGAAGTTTATTCAGTAAAAAACGCTACACCAGAAACCACCGTTCCGTGTTTACGGAATTGTTTCAGTAGATTTGGGATTCTTCAAACTATCGTATCTGACAATGGAACCAACTTTATCAGCAAGGAATTTCAGGAGTTCATAACAAACAATGGGATCTGACATGTGAGGACTGCTACATATCATCCAGCGTCCAACGGGCTACCGGAACGTGCAGTGCAAATAATTAAAAGTGGACTAAAGAAACAATTTCCAGCACCGATTAAAACGAAGCTGTAGAAATTCTTTTTCACATATCGCACGACCCCAACTGAAACTACCGGGAGAAGTCCAGCCGAGCTGATGTTTAACCGGAAGTTACGCACTCGTTTGAACTTACTTTTCCCGAATGCTCGTCTCAGAATTGAAGACAGACAGGAAAAAGCTGAAGTACTGTACGACCGGAGATCACATGATCGCGAATTAAATGTGAATGACCCAGTCTATGTAAAATTACCTCAAGAAGAAGATTGGAAACCCAAACAAATCAGGGCAGAAACACAGCCAGACCACTGAAATCGTCTTACTAGATGGTCAGACCATCACAAGACACAGAGACCACGTGCGTCCTCGCTCCGTGTCCACCACACCAGAAAAATCAACCTCGGAGTATGAGGTGAGCAATGATTCTCCTAGGAAAGAAAATCCGTTACTGGAACAACACCCACAGGAAGATATTTACCACTTATCGTGTAGGACGCGTAAACCAGTGAAACAATTCCAAGCTGTTGGAACCAAGCCAAATTGAAGGGAGATAGAATGTAGCAACCGCGAATGAGGTTGCTGCACGTTACCAGTCTACTCGTGCGCGCGCGTGTGTCCTTCTCTCTCAACCTAGACCCGAACGATCCTATCGTGCTACTCATAGAATCGATTGGTTGAAAGTTTGTCTCATCTCTGCCTGTTAATTATTATGATACAAACTCTTGTGTTCGATGGAGCCACGCGCAATTGTCACGTGTACATAGTCTACTCTAAGCTCACTACGTGTCAGAGCTCGAAGTTTGACGTGTGTTCCAGATTGTAACAAACTCCGTATTGATCTCGCTCTCTGATCACATTGTCCCACTTGTCAGCTGCTTCCTCAATATCCGCCACAATCGATGCATGCATCCATTTGATCTGCACCGTGCTGTCATCATCCACAACAATCAGAGCAATCATAGACCAATTGTGCATTGTACACCTGACAGATAGGAACGGAACACAACACATGCGCGCCAATTGTGATCATTCCGGCAGCAAGCATCCAAATGGCACACATGTCCGATTCAACTCACATTCACAACACAGTCACTCAAATCATTCCCGTTCAAGGCCGT
>JTDE01002338.1:95025-112034 GCA_014338405.1 Paragonimus skrjabini miyazakii | reverse complement strand
ATAGGGTGCAGGTAGGCTGACTGTCGAACATAAACGTCAGTACATTCAATTATAGGCCGGTAAGGGTCAACGTACTATGTGGTGCATGTAACTTCCTAATTTCACCCAATTCCTGGCTACCATATTGCCAAACCAGCTTATGCCCGAATGTAGAGAGCAGTGATTATGGTAATGAGACCACGCGGAATAAAGCTCACATTGCGCCCAAAAATCACCTACTGCATTCGTATCTACGTGCCCACGATATCGCTAAGTACCTGGTGTCCCCAGTTCTACGTGATGTTGATTAAACAACTTCACACGTAAGTCAGCTGACATCAACAGTTTAATGGATTATCGAATGCACAATTTACAGAAAATAATTTTACCACTCATATTGTGAACGTTGTTCAATCCTATGTTGCTAAAATTCTTTAAATTAACTAAAGTCCTATGTTCAGCTACTCCGGAAACGCATTTTTTTATAGAAAAATCGCAATTCCCTAACGTCCCTGATAAAAGTGCTTAGCACATTAAAACAAACATTACCTGCGACAAAATGGGCACATTTCATGCTTTCTAAAACACTCCGTCAATTACCATTCAGAGTATATTAAAACTCACATATTCACGGTCTACCCATGCGAGCATTTAGTCCCTGCCAATAGTTTTCAGCACTGGATCATATTTGCTGACGGCTAAATTTCGTGCACTGAGTATACTTGGTGTAAGTTGTATGATTTGCTAACCGTCGCTTGTTTATGAACAGAACCAGTTTTATCTGGGTAAACTTACAACATTCCGTGTTGTTCTGTTCTGAATCAAGAGGTTTACAACCGCCCCGATAGACTGCTTCTAGCCGCGAATCAGGCTGGGACAGTGAGACGGGGACACATTGGTTCACGGGATGGGCGGCCGTGTTCGGCCAAGGGAGCCTCAGGGTTTGAGCGGATTTTTTATGCACACACAGATCCGGGTGACGTAGTCGGATTGCGACCGCCTCGGCTACGACAGGATGTGACATTTGACCTTTCGCGACAAGGTGGCCGGGACCCGTTAGACAGTGCGAAATACTGTCTTCGTGTCTGTGTGTTGATTACAATCCTGTCCAAGAGATAAACACACAACATGCAACTCACTGTTGCATCTTGCGTATATGGCCTACGAGCGCGTAAACAAACAAAAGAATAACGGTTAGTGAAACGGTAGGCAACGGAACGACGTTCAACGTTTCTGAACGACTGACTACGAAGTGTGCACTATCAATACGTATCCTCCCGACCAACCCAACCACTTGAGGCTAACGAACGAACACAGAGAAAAGACTAGTCTCTGTACAGAGCTACCTTATGTCACTCAGTCCGAAGACAACATGGTCACAAACCCGTTCGCACTTATGGGGATTGTGACTAGCAACAACCAATGCCAAAGGGAATGGACCAGACAATAGTCTAGACAGTACAATCTAGGTGAGTAATCGGGATGGCAGCAAGAGTTGTCACGAGGGCGTAGATCGATTGTAGAGACCGGAGCCGCGCACGATCATGACAAAGGTAAAGGTCACTCACAAGTGAACTGTGGCACTTGCGGTCATACAGTGTTTTCGGGGAACTGGCAACATCCCCGACACCCACCTTTATAATGGAAGCTCCAGGGCTTGTCAACAACCTGTGCACGTATCGATCAGAAGCCGTCCGCATCGACAGCTTTACCAGTTCACGAATAACTTTGTCATTTGATTCCGGTACCAACTACACCATAAGCCCAGCAGATCCGTCCGGTCGGAATGCACCGCACATTTCGATAATTACCTTCCCCCTTCTTCACCTGGCCTTGCATGGTCGTACAATAAAAATTCCATTTGACAGTCTCATGACATCGAGCAGCAGCCGTGCGTAGGTAGAAACATTCAACCAATCACAGCTCATCAGCGTACTGATTCTAATTTAGCCTTTTTTCACGCGGAAATTCCTGCTGGTTACGTTCATAGGGTCTGCGTTTCGTCTCGCTGGTGTACAGATTTTTGGAGAGTTAAGGATTAATGGAAGCGACCGTCTACCTCAGTGTATCTCCGCACTTGTCCATCGCCAAATTATCTCCGTTGTGATCCCAAAACACTACAGATCGTATCCACTGGATACTTGATTAGGTTTGGTGAAACTCTAATCCAACGCACCTTTATAAATAATTATGACTCATTTGCTTTCATTTTCACAAACTTTTGACATCGTGTTCATATTAAGTTTTCATCTGATGTTTAGATACAGTACACACGTGATCACTCCATATTTTCCCATTCAGTACGTGAAATTGTGTTCAGTTCTTTATTCACACAAACACATAACGCAAATGAAACTTCTGCGATGAATGGACGCTTAAAACCCATAGTGACCGAAAGATCTGCGAGACTTACAACTTTGGACGGTTTTGAGCAATTGACGATGTCCTGCGCTGAAGTCTGCTTAACCGTTTACCAAATTTCTGGACCTACCGTCCTTCCTGCACAAAACAGATTCATTTCAACGTTTTCTGACGCTAGTTACATCAGATAACGGCGAAATCCTTGGAAGACGCATTTGCATGTATTTCCTCGCGTGACCTTAAATATTGGAAAATCGACTCTTACATAACCTAGTAATTCAGTTCAGTTCAGTTTCCAGGACGAAATGGCTTCAGTCAAAGTTGTCTAGTTTCTTAACCAGTGGGCTACTGATGGCGCCTTTTGCCGCGACGATACCAAGAAGGGTTTCTTCACTTCCCTGAGTTATTGTGAAGGTCACCAGATAAAAGCTGTAGACTTCAAGCTATCAGTGCCATCAGTACACAAGAAGTTCACAACTACCGCCGATGAAGACAAGTTCACCTTTCAATTAAAATGACGTGAAACAACCGTTAAGTAAAAGGACAACGTGGCTTTGATTCCTGAAACATATACTTTCATATACTAGGATGAAAAGGTGACCAACTTAAATCTAGGACGAGGGAAGTACTTAATAATAATTATAATTATAATTATAAATATAATTATAATAATAATCATAATCATAATCATAATAATAATAATAATGGTACATTTCTCAACGCATTTGTGGGAAACTCGCTTAAACTGAACCCTCACAACAGGTCCGGGAAGAAAGATGGCGAGCACTCATTTTGTTTTTTTGAACTCTTTCACAATATCAGAGGTACTACACCCTGTGAAAGCATGGTCCGACAGTTGATTACTCGACATACCTGTGTGGTGGATCTAAACATCACACAAAATCCAGGCGTGAATACAAGATCAAAAAGGTGATACAAGTGGAAATTTGCCGCAATAGACAGTTGATTCCGTTACCTTCTAACTCTCCAAAATTCTGTACACCAGCGACACCGAACGCAGACCAAACGCAAAGCTTGCGACCCGAGAAGTGTCATTCGTATTTATCGATTGTTGATTAGTTCGATTAAGTTGGGTTTAAACGTCGGCTGTGTATGTGAAGTTGAGGGAAGTAAAAAGGTTAGAATAACAATGAGAATTATGAAATAGAAAGTAGTGTACAAAACGTTACACCAGGAGGTTAACCCTAATCGAGGTTGCAACCCTCTTCTTCTCCAACTTGAGTGGCGTACGTTTATATGCAGGCCGAAAAGATATTTCGCCTTAACTCCGGTTATTCACCTAAGCATTTTGAAAGTTTCTATCATGTCTCCTCTAACCTTCCTTCGCGCTAGAGAAAACATGTCAGTTTTTAGTCTGCTTTCATATGAGTTATCTCGCTCTCACAAACAACCTTGTACAGCTCCTCTTAACTTTCTCAAGTAAGTTCACATCTTTTACCACAAGTGGGCTCCAAGCCTACAAACAATATTCCAGGTGTGGCCTCACATTGGCATTATAAAGGGGCAACAACACATCTAGCCTCCTTGACGTGGATGTTTCCCTAACATATACAGGTTTTCACCCCGCGCGATTCGAAAAGGGCAAGTAATTACTGCGTGGAAGTTTAAATTGAAGTTTCTCACATAATTTTTATTTTTGACAACTTATACCGTAGAGTCTGTTTATATTTTATCTACGTCCCCGTCAGTCTAAAAAATATTTTTATATAACAAATTATGATGACCAAAACCGGTCGTCAAACAAGATCGACTGGTGTCACAACCACTTGTTCTAGCTCTGAAGTAGATATTGAACGACCTTAGGGCAAATGCTCTAGGCCCAAAACTTACAAAGACCCTTCCAAATATGCTGACAACAGAAATCACAAAACGGATGCATTGCACATATAATGCAATCGCATTCAGTGTGCCCGATAAGCTTAACCTCGGTGGCATAAAAAGCTACTCACGAGGATTACAAATATAAACCTGACATCATATACCTGCATTCGTCTTCGTAAGAAGGCTCAAAAGATCTGCTGCCCGCTTTTGTTCCGATTTCAGAGCGAAACGATTGTGAGACAGTTCATCCAATGTCAGGACTTTATTAAGCCCAAAATCTCTCTTAATCTGATAAGAATTATGCAGGATAGAACGCCACTTGAGAGGGAATGTCAAAATCGCTTACTGCGCAACAATGTCGCCCCCAGGCGTGTGACACAAGACGCATTCAAACAAGGTGCGATGATGTCCAAGGGTAATGAATCTGGTCCAGCTGAGTGTGTGGCTTCGTCCTGCTGTATCACACCCGAGCATAACAGTGTTCCTCTTGAAATCACCAACGACACAACAGGGGACAAGATACTCGCCGACTTGATTGATTTAACAATAGATCTTGACAACTTCAACAACCTGCCTTACGAAACGGCAGCCTTTGTTGAGGAGTCCATTAGTAAACAACAACATGTAAATAACCGTGCTCATATTAAACCATATGGGACGTCCAGAACTTAACCTGTCTACGCGGTAGCTAGATCAGACAAAGTAAGGCTCTGACTATCTACCAATCAGACACACGCCGACATTCCATCTTCAAACTTATCCCCAAGGTACCCAACATCCCGCCACCAGTGGAGCACTGGCATTATTAAGCCCTCATCAATTCACTCTCCTAAAAGTCGCTCGTGTTCACCTTTTCCGCATTACAAGGGATAAAATAAGCATGTGAAACCATACCCCACCCGGGGAAAAAAGGATGTATCCATTACCAACGCCCAAACTTCGGCCTCTTCCTAACAATAGCAATCTCTCGCGTAATACACCTTATAAAACAAGACTTAACCAGAACCCCACTATTTCCACCCGAGTTGCTTATCCCATGCTTAACGCCCCTTTCAATACGAACAACCCACACAATATTAACGCTCACCTAAATGCAACCCGTGGCCCCTTCGCTGGCAACGTGCATGTAGATATGACCAACCCATTTCAACCTTACCCCTTTTTATTGCGTCACACACCGTTCAAACCTCCCATGCCCAGTCCACTTCCCATCTCCCCACTGCCCCACCACACCTTACTGACACATTTCCAAAATGTTCTGTCATGGACTCAGACACAGGCGACGTTCCATTAATCATCGATGCGCTCACCATAACCGCATCTGATCAAGCGACGTCGCCAAGGTCTCTGAATCACAAAGACCCTTCTGCTTTTGACATTTGTGAAGGTCTAAAAATAACGTCGAATAAGGAAAGCGCACTAAGTTTATTGCGTTTGAATGCATACTCACTTGTCAACAAGATGCATATTTTCAAACCTTTCATCTTCTTATTTAGCTCTTGTATTATTCTGGTCACTGAGGCTTGGTGTACCCCTGAGACTTCAACCACACAACTAAATGTTATAGGTTATCATATGTTCCGGAAAATTCGCGTAACAGGACGTGGCGGTGGATGTTTAATTTACTTAAGGGAGCAGTATTCTGCAA
Organism: Paragonimus skrjabini miyazakii; assembly: GCA_014338405.1. NCBI lineage: Eukaryota > Metazoa > Platyhelminthes > Trematoda > Plagiorchiida > Troglotrematidae > Paragonimus > Paragonimus skrjabini miyazakii. Next base: position 106,204 of record JTDE01002338.1, on the reverse strand, counting down.
CCATACTCGATGAACCGTGTCTTGATAGAATTGATGACTCATTGTGGTTATCAGTGTCAACCGATTCCTGTGATCTACTCTTGGAATGCGTCTACTGACCACCTAACGCCACTCGTGACGACATGACTAACCTTATTAGTTGACTGAATTATGTATCAACATTGCCCACACAATACAAAATAATTGGTGGAGATTTCAATATGCCCAATATTTCTTGGACCTCTTTCACAGTCCCTGCAAATCAAGCAGAGTTTCTTGTATGTGTCCAAGTAAATGGTTGGTGCCAACACGTTTTAGCACCTACCAGACTAGACCACAATTTAGATCTCATTTTTACAACAGGTATCTCTTCTGCTAAAGTATCCGTCCTAGAACAGTTTCCAGGAAGAGATCACAACGTGGTCAACCTCAAGTTTGATCTAAAAGCTGTAAAAATGTCGAACATTATATGTTATCGCCAAGTAAAGTTAATCGACTGGAAGATGTTCGCCACTCTGTTGAGGTCCTTGGTGTGGAACACATTCTTTCCGACCTCTGACCCTAATATTGCAACCGAAGTATTTAATGAAAACTTCAGGTTTTGTATGAATATCTTAGCCCCAGAAAGATCAAAACGCCGTAATGTGTGTGGTAAAGGCAGGATCCTCACTCCAGAAGAGCAATGTAAGCTCAAAAGTCTGAAATCGCGACACCGAAAAACACATTATTTCTCCCTTATTATTCAAATGCATAAAATGTTTGACACTATAGAAAATAGAACTAAAATGCTCCACTTAAATGAGGAAAAACGTGCGCTGAACCGCAAAGAGAAGAGCCCTGACCTGATGCAGTTATTGAAACGCAGAAACTGTACAAGAGACCCTATTATCTCAACAGTTACACTACAGAACAAAATCACCGTAGATGATCCTGTAACAATATGTGAGGTCTTCAATTCATATTTCGCTGCTTACTTCAACATTAAAGGAAATATATTGCCTCCACCTACCCCTGTAAAAACAAATACGTTCCTAAGCGACGTATCTGTTGATGCGGTAAAAATACGCTCTGAGTTAGCTACTATCAAACCTTCCTATTAGCTTGGTCCAGAGGGTGTACACCCTGTTGCTCTCAAATACGGAGGGGATGACATTCTTCTCCTTTTGCTTGATATTTACACACTTTCTCCATCATTAGGCCCCTTCCTTCTCCAATGGAAATTTCCATAATTCAGCCCCGTTACAAAGGTGGATCGCGAAAAGACATCAACAATTATCGTCCCATCAACCATACTTTCAATTTGTTTTAGAGTGTTGGAAAGTATAATAAAATGTCGCATGATTGAATTCTTATTATAACAAAGCCTTATAAACCACTCCCAGCATGGGTTCCGCAGCAAACGTTCGTGCATGACGTGCCAGCTGGAATTCTTTGATCACGTTACAAAATCTGCTGATTCAGGGAGTGCAATTATTATTATACTTTCGGGTATGTATAAAGCTTTTGATCGTGTGCCTCATAAGCACCCTTTGATAAAAATGGCATCTTCCGGTATTTGTGATCCATTGCTCAGCTGGTTTGCTTCATACCTTGCAGACCGCACGCAAATATTGAAACTAAGAGATTACGGCTCAACGCCCAGATCAGTCACCAGTGGAGTGATTCAGAGAAGCGTCCTGGGACCGTTACTCTTCCTTATGTTTATAAACGATATTTGTAAAGTTCTCAAGCGTGGCAAACGATTCCTATTCGCTGATGACATCAAACTTGTCTACAACTTTTCTTCTGGCGATCTCAATTCTTCTTCAGGAAACATACGAGAGGACTTCATGCCATTGGATTCTTGGTGTCAAATTTGGCTGACGAAGTTCTCAGCCAATAAATCTACCATCGTCGCACACGGTTGCCATATACCAGAGGATTTTATAAAGCTGGATGGTCATGGTATTTCAACTGCCAACTCAGTCCACGACCTGGGTATACATTACTCAAACTCATTCAATTTAGCTGAACACATCTTTCTTAATAGCTAAAACTAGACAAACGATTAGAAACATTAAGCACTCATTAGTCCTTCCTGCAGCTCGACTGCACCTTTATAGGCTGTGCGTAGACCCTTACTTGAGTACTGCTTGTTCATATACAGTCACTTGCGCAAATCTGATAGACTAGCTCTGGAAAGTCTCCAACGTGCATTCACGGAGGGTTCAGTGGGTTATCCGTCTTCTCTGAACTACAGAGAACGTTGCCAGACGCTTGAGCTAGATCTTCTTTGGCTACGGCGTCTCAAGCTGAACATTGCACTCATGAAGAATCTAAATTATGACGATAAATTCGCTGTCAAACTCCCAATTCACCTGCAGCATAGCTCAAAATACAACATCAGGAACAAAGAGTCCACCTTGACGGCTCTTAAACCTCGTAAACTATTGCGTTCAATTTTTTTCTAGTGCAATATACCTACATATGGAACAAACTACCTTATGTAATTAGAGTCGGTAAGAACATACATCAATTCAAACGGGGCTTAGACACTTTCCTGACATTAAGGAACGCCATGTCTATTTTTAGACTCTGCTTCTCCGAAGATTATATCTTCGAAAACGGACCTAATAACGCTTAAACATCTGATCTCATCTAATAACATTTGAGGGTAGACCTATACCGCATGATGCAACGCCACACACTTCAAACTAATCAAAGTTATCAACTTCACCATTCGAGACATCCCCCAATTTCGAAACTTATTATTTCTGCAGCAGGATAGATCTTGTACACAGTTATTTGCAAAACTTGCAGCTGAACAACAAAACTATAGTCAACACGTGGTACCATTATACACATCCCCGTTAGTAGTAACCAAACCATCTTGGTATACTCTTACTACATACTTAACGATTACCAGTTGTGTATAGTTATCGACTACTATGCAATAGCGGTGCGCGTTAAAACAGTTTGGAAAATATATTTATAACTTAGCCAGTTCGCCTCATATGATTAGATACAAGTCTGTGACTCTTCTTATCCTAATAGACCATCTGACAATCTTCCCGCGTTACTAAACATCCTTTCCATTCCACATAAAGCCCGTATGTATTAAATCGACATCGGAATTCGTCTATAGTCATATACTAGATAAAACCGTGAATCGATATTTTTTCGCGTTATTCGATAACAACTGTTTGTTAGAGATATACATTTTAGTAACTAATACAAAATTATAAATGTTATATAAAAGGTTCGGTCAGAAATTATCAGATTCCATCGTTCGTCATACTTCATACGATCATTTCACGTTCTCCTGTTTATCACGTAATTTTGCATTCCATTCTCGATTCCACGATAAATTCTAACGCGAGACAACATTCCATGACGTCCGGAAAATCAAAATTCCGTACTGGTTGAACAATACGCGAAGTCTGTGAAATTTCGTCGATTTTGGGGAAATAGCGATGTCCAGTCCAAAAGATCGTCCATTTCTCCGCAAAAATTGGGACCCTTCTATCACCCTTCATTTTCACAAAAGTTTCTACATAATTTTCCGGAACCGTCTACATCAAATTATGGGGAAATTCTTCGACTGTTCAGTTTATCCATTCTGAAATATTTTTTTCCGGCATGACTTTGAACATAAGGCCAACGTTGACCTTGTGAAGCGAGAATTGATGTAACTACTCAGCATTTTCTAACGAACATTGAAAACTGTGTGAACTATCGTTTTAGAAGCAAGTTAGCCAAATGCTTGTTCATAAACTAGAATTTTCCTCTATTGTTATGTCCGTTTTGTAACTTTATTTTCATAATTAGTGTACTGTACAATTAACAATTGTGTGTACGGTATGCGTTTCAGGTTACCATGTGTATACTGATCACGCTTATTTGAACGTGTTTCTCACAGATGCGTTGAGAAATATACCATTACTATCATTAGCGCCCTATTTCCTTTTTACACAGCTTCTATACACTGTTTGAAAATTATGAACTTCCTCTCTTTGAGTATTGCCAAGCCCTTGGCTGCTTATATCCTCCTCAGCTCCCTTTGTTCACCCTGGTTGCCGAAATACCTGACTGTCCCTGACCACACCCCAGCACGCGGCTTATTACACTTGTTTGTATATAGTACCTACTGTTGAATGTGGACTTGTGTAATCGGCTGCGTGTTGGAGAACAGCCAGGGTCAGTCAGTTATTTTGGCAGGCAGGGTGCAAACTGAGGAGGATAGAAACAAGCAGCAGCTTGGAATTGCTCACAGAGGGGAACTTCACAATTCATTGGACTATTTCTGATCAGTTTTCAAGTTTTCCTGAGTGCTCGTGATGTCGGAATTTCCTACTACCTTCACATCATCAGCGAAGATACAGCGAGTACACTCCAGGTTTTTGGTGAGATTATTGGTCAACATTAAAAGCCGTAGTGGCCCAAGCACTGATCCATGTGGTACCCCATTAACAACTGCACCTTCTATGGAGCTTCCTTCTGCTATCTCTGCATGGAAAGTGTGACTACTCAAACTGTTCTGTATCTGTTCTATCCGTTTTAAATGAGGATCAAAGGTCCCTTATTTGAGGAATTACAATCGGTGTTTCACGAAATCTAATGCCTCTGTAATGGACACGTGGTTATGCGCTGGAACCTCGCCCACTAACAATTTAAAACGTCTTTCCTGAAGAACAATCGAAACGTAGTCCCAACAGGCATCGGAATACAGAACGCAGCGAGGTTGTGAAACAAACTGCCTATTTCCAGCAATGTTTGGAAATATGATAAGTAGTTAGCTGTAGCCTAATCTGGAACCAACGGCAGCAGGAGAAGGAAAGGACGTGGGAGATGGGCTACAGCCCACATGGCGGCGCTCAAACGCGCGCCAAACGAAAAGTGCGTGGGAACTTCAAGTGTTAAATTACGTTAAACAATGTTCCGAGTTGAACGACCTTGAAGCATGGAATAGTAAACGAATTGTTAGGAAAAGGGCAAGCGTTTGCGGCGTGTAATTAGTTGCACGGCTGAGGAAAGTGGCACTGTCGCAAGCGTCCACAGAATCATGCGTACAGAACAAACAAGCGGAAGGTACGGTTGCAGTCGGGATACTTGGAGAGGACACACGATCGCTGGTCGTTACATCTCCCTGAAGTCCAAATGACGAGCTCTAACTTCACCTCCCTTATCCAGCCTTTCTGTGATCTCATTGAGCTAACAAATCAGGTCGGTGAGACATGACCTTTGCCTCACGGGTCCATGTTGGTCGGCAGAGGGAAGCCTGTTTTCTGTAAGCTATCTCAAAATCCTACCCTCAATGATTCTATCCAGCAGTTTAAAGACAGCTGTTGTGAAACTTACTGGTCAGTAGTTGACCACCTAATGTTCCCTACCCTCCTTATTTATGAGTACAACCCATGTCTTCTCTCAGTCATCTGGGATGTTGGCGTTCTTTAGTGTAACATTAAACAACATGATTAGAGGTTCCTGTAAAACATAACTGAGAGGTCATAATATCCTTGAAGGGATACAGTCCGGCCCCATCGCTTCGTTCACGTCTATTTCATCCCATTCATCCTTAAACTCCTTCACTTCTATTTCAAATTCCTTCACTATTGGCCCCCTTGCAGTCTTGGCGCTGAGTCCTTCTGTGGTAGTTGCAAAGCCCGGAATACGAACCGTCTCAAAAACCCGCTAATTATCTCCGAATTTTATAATGGTGATTCAGTGACGTCGCCGTCAATATCAACAATGCTACTCAGTCCCCTGCTAATGGCCTCTTTGACCTGGGCGTATCTGAAGAGGGCTTTAGGGTTCTTCTGATGACTCTTTGCTAGATTCATTTCAAACCTTTTACTGCATTCATTTTGTACTGCGGAATATTTCTTTTTAGCTTCATTGTCCTGACAAAACCGGATGTATCCCAAGACTGTTTGCGTCTCAGTGCCTTTTCGATCCTGCTTGTTCACCACAGAGGTTTGTCTTTATGTCGAGTACGTCTTAGCAATTCATGCATATCACTTAGTTGCACGAGGTTATCTCCAGTTATGGCCCAAGTTTTGTTGACATCGTTGGTACCACGACAGTCTATCCAACTCAACTTTTTCGCATTTGACCTTAGTTGTTGTATATCAGTGCTTCTGAATGATCTAGGATATTTGACAGGGAATTCGCGCAGACACAACTGAACTGCTGACGTATGATTCCATAGTCACATTTGCTCGATGGTGTTTCGAATTTCAAGTCCGAAATGTCATCGAGGTTTCTTGTTACAACAATGTCTAAGACGGTGACAGTTAGACCTTTCGTCCATCTGGTGATCTCATTGACGTTTTGAAATAATACCTTCTCGTTCAGAAGGTTCAGCAATGCCTCACGGAATTCACCACTTGCAGCATGCGTCAACCTCCAATCCATTTATGAAGCGCTGAAATCTCCTACAATGGGGAGTCGCCGTAACGTGCTCACTTGCCCTATAATACCACTAAGTAATTGCTCATTCTGCTGTCGATTAGCTGAGGAGCTTTTGTAAACTCACAGGAGCAGCAATTTTGTTGTGCCGTCTGCCACGGAACAACTTAATGACTGAATACGTCATACATTAAACTCTTCTCCATGGCGATGCCCATGATGGTGCGCCGTTAACAACAGAACACCCACATCAACTCTACCATCTTGTCCAACTGTCCTGTGGATGAAATATCTCGGAGGGCGAACATTATCGACGAACATATCCGCTCGTAACCAGGTTTCAGTACATGCGACGACATCCTCCTCTCCCAGTTTCCCTGACAGTTTCCTTCATTTGTTTTCCAGACTACCAGAATTGACATCACTCCATGTTTCAGTTCCCTTGACTCAAGGGGCGACCCACGACTCAAAAATTACATCCGTGCGCTTCCATTGTTTCCCGTAGGGGGTTCTTTACTCTTTCCTAGATTCAGGCTGAACGATCCATACTTCTTAAGTTGGGTAGTTTTCACAACGGGAGTAAATCTTCCGTCTATCTTTCCACCTTGTTGTTTCACGGGTATGTGTGTTAACCGTAACCGTGGTTCCAAATCTTTGATGCATTGTTGAGCCGGAATTGATAATCCAATGCCACTGGGACGGCTGGTATTCTTCCACCCAGCCGAATTGTCCAGTGTAACCATAACTCGATCTTGAGTAGCCTTGCATATCTTTTCTGCCGCCGGTACGAGTCTATCTGAGTGTCTGGGGTTACTGAACGCAACCGACATTGGTCTAGGACTGTACGTATTTGCCTGTCACTTTTCCAACCTCATCACTTGTCATAACGCCAGACGCTCAGGGATATTAACTTGCCTTAGGAGATGCACGAGGTAAAGTCTCTTTGCTCTTTTCCTAGCTTCACCTTCTTTCATAGTTGGCTCACGGATGCCTCTGATGACAACATTCCTATTTCTACCAACGGCTAAGCCCTATTTGTTTTCGAGACCAAACACAGCCTTGACCCAAAGCTCATCTTAGTTATGGACTGCCGCAAATTTTGTTCATGGGCTTCCATCCTCTAACAAGTATTTTTAGCTGGCTCCCCAGTTTCTCCAGTTCTTTCCCTCTCATTTCTACATTTTCTTCGACCGATTTCCGGTTTCTCACTATTTTGTCCTCTTTCCCACTAAGCTGATTGCCTCTGTCTTCTTATACGATAGTCGCTTTTATATAACTCACTCTGCTAATAGCGGGGACACTCAGTTTATGTTCGTCTCCGAGAGCACTTCTATCTGTTAACTCATTGACCATACCTGGCGAGTAGTTATGCTCCGTAGCTGACTTTTTCATTTTTCAACCCAGATTTCACCAGAACTTTTCACCTTGTTTAAACGTTCTCCATCAATACTTGAATCATTTGGTTTATTCCCCCTAACCCTCCTTATGCTGCCATTTAGTAATAATAATAATGGTATATTTCTCAACCTTGTTGAACACAACGTGCGATGTGCTACCACCAGATTCCTCCTCCTGGTTCGTTCCAGTGCTGAAAACCGGAGTAACATCGTGGAGTTTACCTACACATGATCCACAAACCCATAGTAGGTAAATGTGAACTACACGCAAGTCATAAGTCAACTTCGACAGCTTGCTACACCGACAATTGAACCACTTCGCGCACCCATCACATTGTACACTTCGAGCACCGACCTCCGGGCAAGTTAATGTAACATCTCATACTTCGGAGTGAATCTATGGAACAGGCGAGCTATCTGCTTCCCTGACGCGTGCACCGAACGTTTCTAAACTGCAGCCCTTTCCTCTCTGATTTAGCTCTCTTTCGGTGACATACCTCCTGTTTGTCATGCAGGGGACTAACCCAATACAAAGGTAAAGAGGCAAACGGGAAGTCCAAAATGAGATCATTGAATAGCTCTCTATAATCAACCCCGATCTGCATAGAACAGGAACATTAAAGAAACGAGGAACGCGCCCCAGAATTGTACTGCTGATTGGAATCAATTCAAATAGGTGATGATCGTTTTGCATGAGGACATGTGGTATAGACTGCGAATGAAACTAAGGCGACATATGAAAATATGTAATGTCCTATAATCATATTATGTGACCAATTGCGGCTTTGTATCACCTGTAACTATCTGCACTGATCGCACACATCCCAATGTGTCTGTAACAAATTAGACGAAAAAATACATCGTTATTATAATGTCGTTCTTCAAAACGGTGTACATGATATCATTTGCGTACTCAAGCGTACTCAAGCATGTCTGTCTATGTGAGGTAAATCTTTTTCTCATCCCGAGTTCGGAATACATTCACAGCTGGCATCATTTGGAAACATGAGAAAGATAAGCTGGGTGAAGGTCAAATCCCTGGGTCTTTCTTAAGATCAACTCTAGCGATACCCATTAACTCTGTACAACAAGTACCGTCAATGGGTTCCCGGAGTTCCGCCCATCGACTTATGGACAGACCTCCTGTCGATTAGGGAAAGATTCCAGTCACCCGACCAGCACCTAATATGGCGAAGGTCAACCGGTAATGTGTTGGGATCACAAATATTCCAGATTTTCAGATCATCAGCATAAAGGAGGACGTTGCTGGAGGTAAAGTCGGAGAGGTCATTAATGTATGTCGGAAACAAGAGCGGACCAATTACAGGTTCTTAAGGACATCAGACGGGGATCGGAGAGAGAGAAGTAAGATTCGATTCGGTTGTTACTCCAAGGATGCTGTTACGAAGACAAGATTTAATTTAATGAGGAACCTCTATTCGGACGCCATAAGCTTCTAGTTCATGTAAAAGAAGACCGTGCGAGACAGTCAATAGCCTTGACAAGTGTAAAGGATATTGCTTTAGAGGTGATAATTATCTTTGACCTCTGTCAGGCTATCCATGAGAATTGCCATCTTGATTATATCTGACCCGTCTAGAAGAAAGCCGCGCTGAGTAAACGAGGACAGGTTATTTTTGAGGAATACTAGTTTATTGCAAAAGAAGAATATCGACCGCCAGTCTTAACTATGGGTAGCAGTCATCAATTTTGAAGCATCCGGATGAGTACCGGTTCGGAGTGTCCGTTTAAACAAATTATGGAGGAGATTCGCCGAACCTAGGTCTGCTTCTTTCAGGACTCGGGGATGGACCGGGTTCATTCATACTGAGCTTTAACGGGTGATCTTCCACAGGAGATCCTGAATATGTGGCACAAAGAAGTCTGCTCCTTGGAGTGTATATTAGAAGCTTCTTTCCGGAAGAGACAAGTACAAGTTCGATGTAAAAAAATAGTAGACTGCTGAATAGTATTATCTGAACACCTCAGTAATCAACTGGAAAATGAAGGAGATTTCTCCATCAATGTGCTGCAGACAGCGCTGAGGACCTAGTCTTTTTGGTGGCGCATGTGTATGAATGAAGGTTTCTGTTTTCGCAGGCTACCAGTAAAAGCTTTGACCATACCTGTTGGGTATGCTGACGGATCTGTCGCACGCACGTGTTTCGTGCAGAGCCAAAGGCTTCTAGATCCTCCGGCTTATCCGTTACTTTTTGTTTAGGGAATGAACAAATGAGCAACTGTAAAGAGGGCTACGTGGGTTCTGCGGGAGAGGTGCGAGAGAGGAGGGCTTTTATAGTTTGTGAGGAACAAGTGCCACATCAGCTTTGTAAGTGACGACTTTAAAAGTAATTACAGTTAGAGTTCACTGAGTCAGACGCAAGGCTGAATGTGCTTACAAATGTCCTTAATGCATTAGGAATTGCTTTTAGAAAATTTCGGAGAGAGGTCTGTGCCACATTTTTCTGGGACCAGTAACAGATAAATTCAAAAACTAGTGACAAGTGGCCACTATGCTCCATGGGGGTCTGAAGACCACTCTGTTTTTCAGGTGAGCCACATCCGAAACAACCAGACCAAGTAAAGAGAGTGTCTGTCCTGCGCGGTGCCGTATGGCTTGGTCAACATTTATTTAGGCTCTTTAACAGGTCATTATTGCCAGCAGTTTCAAAAATCCGCTGTCGAAGCCTTCACAGGAACAACTGTACAGCCAAGTTTTGGTAGACTGACTCCCACATTACCCATATCAAGAAGATGGGAAAGACACTGTGAGGACGAGGGATGGATTAAGGGCCAAGAATGACCTAGTCGTCGGATGCGGTGCACGGCACCAAACGGTAAATATTAGCGAAAAGAAGAGTGTCACGACTTGGAAACTGAATCTTGAGCCAAAGTGCGTCAAGTTTCTCTATAGGGACAGTGTAAATTTATTGATCCCCGAACTGGAAAAATTCGTCCTCATCGTTTGCATTCCCTATCTCTCCCCACTTATCTCACACTTGCTCCCACTACCTCACCCACCTCGTTTTGTTTCATTAAACTAATATGTCGTCGAATGTCCGTGACGCGAGTAGCCATTCTTATCCCGGTCCATTGGTGTGACGGCTCACCTTTGACCTTGCTGGTCCTGTTGAGGAACTATTGATTTTGTTAGACGAGACTATCGCTGCGATCGATTGCTGTTTGCTCTTTGTAATAATTGATGCAGTCGTTTAAAAATACCGTCGAAACTGTTGGATCCAATCTTGTTTTCATTTTGGGGATCCGTTTTTGGGCCATGAGTAACTCAACGATTAAATGTGAATCGTTACATAAAGTTTCTCCTATGGCAGTCGAAACCGGAAGCTTGCGTTCAGGTAGACAGCGCAGTCTCCCATGAGTTCACTTGGAGGCCTGTTGGTAAAACGAGTAATCAG
>JTDE01002338.1:82405-94632 GCA_014338405.1 Paragonimus skrjabini miyazakii | reverse complement strand
ACCTTGTAAATGTTTTGTTTCATTCGCTCATTTTATTATCACGTACAACTTAGTGAGGTACACTCGCACCCACCTAGTCTATTCAGTAACTAGCCGTGACAGCTACAAATTGGTGAGCCCGACGTAGTTAACCTTTTCCGACCATTTTCCGCCGTCATAAGTCAGCAAAATCTTGGTACCTTCACGTTGTGTTTACTTCTCTTTCTCGTTGTTTCGTTCGATCATCTCAAGCGTTAACGTGTTCACTACCCCATTAGTTTTGCGTGTTAAAAGTATCCTCCGTTACCATGTCCGACTACGACGATTCAACCGAGCAGCTGACCGCATCCGTGCACATTAAGTTGCCTGAATTTTGAGTCAACAACCCTCGTCTCTGGTTTGGGCAAGCTGAAGCTCTCTTTCGAACGGGGCGCATTAAGTCACAAACCATGATGTACTCCTACATAGTTCAGTCCATCCCGACCGAGATCGCTGAAGAAGTCTCGGATCTCATTGACAACATGCCTGAAGACCAACCGTACGATAAACTGAAAGACGCCTTAATTAGTAGGGTAAGTGCTTTTGAACAGCGGAAACTAGACCAACTATTTTATGAAATGGAACTAGGTGACCGCAAGCCATCCCAACTCCCAAGACACATAAAGCAGCTTCTTGGAGGCAGAAAAATGAACGACACCAGTTTTCGACAGTTGTGGATGAAAAACCTACCATCGTCGACTCGTGAGATTTTGGCTACGTTCAGCAGCGCTGTGCCTATAGAGAAGCTCGCGGAAGCAGCCGACAAAGTGCTAGATGTTCAACGTAATCCCCAGCCGATGAATACAGTTACCAACCAGCCTTATGAAGACCTGCGTCATCAAGTGGTGTTTGACAAAACATGTCCAGTCACAGGTTTTCAGCCTGCACCCTCAATTGCACAGACTACGCAGCCGACCTAGAACACCGTCTCGACGTCCGATAGCACTAGCACACGAAGATCATGGTCATTGTTGGTATCACCGTACGTTCGCTTATCGAGCAAAGAAGTGCACTCAGTCTTGCACGTTTACTGCCTCATCGAGATCACAGGGAAACGCAGAGACCGGCCAGCGATGGCGACGGCTGTGCTTGGTGTCTCCTACAAATGTCGTCTATTCTACATCCCTGACAAATCTACGGGCCGCAATTTCCTAGTCGACACCGGTGCTGATGTAAGCGTGATTCCATGCGCCACAGGCGACCACCAACGCTGTCAACCTATTTTCTTCTTACAAGCAGATAACGGAACACCGATACAAACGTACGGTCGACGTTCACTCACCCTTGATTTTGGACTACGACGTCGATTCCGCTGGAATTTTTTGGTGGCAGACGTTAATACCGCAATACTAGGAGCCGATTTCCTATCTCATTTTGGTCTCTTGGTAGATATTCAGCACCACACGCTTTTGGACAGCCTGACTTCTTTGAGTGCCAAGGGTAAATTAACCAACATGAATTCCATCGGAATTCATATGGCAGTACCCAAGTCCTCAGCATATTCTCAGCTGATTCAACAGTACCCGCGGCTCATCAGTCCGTCGTATCACCCGCAATCTCTGAAACACGACGTGACACATACCATAGTGAGCAAAGGACAACCAGTAACCGCTCGCCGCAGACGTCTTCCTCTGGAAAAGCTGAAATATGCTAAAGCGGAATTTGACCGCACGCTTCAACTTGGTATTATCCGCACATCCAAGAGCGCATGGTCTACCGTACCCGACCAATATTCCATTTCCCACATTTGTGACTTTTCTCTGACTCTCCATTTTAAGCGCATTTTCTCTAAAATCGACCTGGTGCGTGCATATTACCAAATCCCCGTCGCCGAAGAAGACATTCCAAAGACTGCGACAACAACTCCGTTTGGTTTGTACGAGTTCCTTCGAATACCCTTAGGCCTTCAAAATGCAGCTCAAACATTCCAGCGTTTTATGGATCAAGTCATACGCGGTCTAGACTTTGTCTTTGTTTGCCTCGACGACGTTTTGTTAGCCAGTCGTTCTCCTGAAGAGCATGAAACACATCTTCGTGTTTTACTGGAATGCCTAAATGAATACGGCATCTCCATCATTTTGCTGTTCACGTGCATCGACAGATTTACACGATGGCCCGTTGCTGTTCCTCATAGCGATATCTCGTCCAAAACAGTCGTTAAAGCGTTCCTCGAACATTGGATTGCCAATTTTTGGCGTCCCATTGTTCGTCGCTGCAGACCAAGGTTCGCAATTCCAGTCAGCCCTCATTCGCGACTTGACCCATCTGTTGGGTTGTGACCGCATCAGGACAACGGCATACCATCCCGCGGCTAATGGGATCGTTGAACGTTTTTCACCGACAGCTGAAAGCATCACTCATGGCGCAGTCGACACAGAGTTGAACAAAGCGCTTACCGCTAACCTTACTGAACATCAGATCCGTACTGAAGGAAGATATACAATGTTCCACCGCTGAGTTAGTCTACGGAACAACCCTACGACTCCTAGGTGATCTTTCCAACTAAAACACACAAGCCGCAACGGATGTGACGAACTATGCACACCGTCTCAAATCATATATGGAAGCACTCCGCGCCATTCCTACTCGACAACATTCTTGGCCTCAACAACTCCACGAGGACTTGATGACTTGCATTCACGTTTTCGTGCGTTGTGACGCAGTTAGGCGCTCACTCTGACTACCTTACGATGGTAATTTTAAAGTGATCTCTCGAACGGACAAGGTATTCACCATCGAACTTTCAGGAAAGCACGTCACTGTGAGCATTGATCGTCTCAAACCTGCCTACGTTGATACGCATCAGCAATCTTCCTCCCAATCATTTACTCATGTTGCCGAACAGCAGAACCCTGAAGGATCCATCCATTTCACTCCCCACACATTAGATTCTTCACCCACAATTGACAGTACTGACAAAAGGGCACCTTCTCCCCACCCGCTTACCGAACGGACTCATACAACACCAACACTTTTTCCTAACCCGTCCCCACTCCGTCCAACTACACGTTCCGGCAGACATGTTACCTTACCAGCCCGTTTTCGTTGATACATTTCATGTCACTTATTTTCGCTTATCAGACAACAGTCGAGCATTTGACTTCCACAAATGCTCTGGAAGGGGAGTACTTAAGAGATTTCCCTATTTTGTTTGCAAACGATGTTTCATTTCTGTACAACAACCTTTTGTATCACCTTTGAATCTCGTTGAAATTGATAAAAGTGATCTTGTACTCCAATACAAATTTTGTGCACGTCGGTCTGCTCTTCTCTCCGCTGTGTAGTCGTTTGACGATACTACACGGATCTATCATCTAATTTTTTAGCTCCGTTGTACTACGAACATCGTCGCTTCCCTGATCGCGCCTCAGCAGTCCACGACAATTCTGTGATATCACCCACTTCCGGATACTGGCAATTTGGAATATTGTGGTGGTCATCTGGAACACTCGTGAACACTTTACCGTGAGTCAAATCCTTCTGATTACCGTAACTTGCTGGAACCTTGTAAATGTTTTGTTTCATTCGCTCATTTTATTATCACGTACAACTTAGTGAGGTACACTCGCACCCACCTAGTCTATTCAGTAACTAGCCCCGACCACTACAATTGTCACTCACGTCTGCAGAACACCAGAAATTGTGAGTTGATAAGTGCGAAGAATTTCCAAAACTTGTTCAGTGATACCTTTATTGAATGTATCAGAAAGTTCTAGAGTTACTATCTATGAGCAGCTTACGAAATCGAAGGGAATGGAGGATTTAACGCTACCGGTGTTCACGGCGGATGGATGGGTTATAGAACTATTCTTATTTTCACGAGCATCCATTACGCATGGAAAATTTTCGCGAAGAATGGGCGCTCAAAATCATGTATTGACCAAGTGAGTATCAGAATTCTTAACATTTTGACGCTTTTGAGCAATAGACCTGGTCCCGCGCTGGAGTCTGCTCAAGTCTTCTCTTACCCAAACTGAATTATTCCAACACTTTTTCGACTGTAATTACTTCAAATAACGGCAAAATCCTTCAAATATGCATTTTCACGTATTTTCCTGCATGACCTTGGCATATTTGAAACGTCGTCTTTACCTAACCTTGTAGAAGGAAAATTAATGCAACATCCCAGCTTTTAGACCGAGTTTGTGGAAAAGGCGAAGTATCTTCTCTCCTGTTGTGTGAGGCAAACGTTGTAAACTGTGACCCTTTTCCCTCCGGATACGCCTCCTTTTGCCGACAGAGTTCATGTTTGTCTTACTATGTGATCATTTGTCACTTCGTGCAGCATGAAATTATCTGTCATGATCGCGCACATCCGAACGTGGTTCTCACAAATATTTTGAGAAATATATATTATTATGATTGACTGGATAGACTCATTTGATGTCTGGTAGGATCAATAACACTGACAGCAACAGAATTAGAATAGAAAAGGAAACTCAGTTTACCATCGTCAAAACTGGATTGTGTGAAATTACACTTTCAGCTATGACAGACTAATAGAGTCTGATCAGTGTTACCACATTTATTACACCTAGTGTTTCGGAATGAGCAGGTCAGTCAACGATATTTGCTACGACATGACTTACAGCTGTTCCACCATTGGGTAGCATATGAAGCAGGGGCAGTTGCCAGTTGTAGTTGGGATATTCTCTCATTTGGACCGCCGTCTCTGTTGACTTAATGGTCTTCTCAAAATGTTTTGTAAAACCATCCGTTCACTTTTCACAGCAGCCTTGACACCCTGACATTGCTTGCGTAATGTTTTTGCCGGAAATTGTAATTCAGAAGCTGTAAAGCCTTTGTTGCAGATCACGCACATTTATTTCAGTGATCAGTGAGTCACGGAGTTGAGTTTGTAAGTGGTCTTTCGATCCACACCGGGATACTTGAGCCTGGATTTCAAGAATGCAGTATCTGAAATCCTGATTCTTTTTTCTCACGTGTGTATACAATTTGACAGGTTCAGCCACCCACAAATTTACCGGTTTGACGTGTGAGAGCAGTAGTTCCCTCAGTGTTTCATAAAAAAGAGAAATGGGTGAATCAGGGAATGGCAGGTTTGTAATCAAGCTTTACGCACCTCTACTTACTATGGTGAACAAGTGAGCGACAGTGATTTTTGCCTTCAGCTCTTCGCCGATGAGGCTGCAACTTCTAAACGTTTTCAGCAGTCTTTGATTGCGTTCAGCAAAGCACGAGTGTTCTGACTTTCAAGCAAACAGTGTAAATGACCGAAACGTTCCAACTTCTAGAACCGTGCCTATTCTCTACAATAAGTAGACCAGTAAATGATTAGTGTACAACGACGTTTATTGCAGAATAGACTAGAAATGTGGGCTGTCGGCGAAACGCGACAAAAGCGGAGGGTAACAAACCAACGAGCAGAAAACCGGAAGTTTTGTTATGACCTTGGACAGTGGAGCAAAC
This sequence comes from Paragonimus skrjabini miyazakii, assembly GCA_014338405.1. Lineage (NCBI taxonomy): Eukaryota > Metazoa > Platyhelminthes > Trematoda > Plagiorchiida > Troglotrematidae > Paragonimus > Paragonimus skrjabini miyazakii. The sequence continues at coordinate 89,184 of JTDE01002338.1, read as the reverse complement.
CAGAGTACGCAGACATGCACTGAAAAGATGTCATTAATGTCAGCTGTCAAAATAAACAGCCAGTTAGTTGGAATTAGTGGCGATACAGAATGGTCTTCAGACGTTCCGCCCCTAGAAGGCTCCGCGTTTAAAAACCCGTTTTTAGTTTCTGAAATAGAGAGTTGATTGGAACAAAAACACTACGTTCAAAAAACAGCGTCCACAAGTCCTGCTGAAAGGTGGGCGCTACATCCTGGTTTCTTGTTGTGAAGGACTAGTGGTGAGAAAATGTACGATCTGGCAGCGCGACTGTTTACCCAGTGATCTCCTGGCGTTCCCTGAGCGTTATGCGAGTGATCTTTGAATTACTTCTGAATTTTCCAAGAATACACTTCAGGAGCACTCAGAAAACGGTGTGTCCGTTGAATGTGCCCGTACAACAACTTTGACAATTAGGCACCACTTAATAATGGGGAAGATAAAACGGAATCGAGCTCACTCAATCAAATGGTAATTGGTTGGATCGGAGCAAAACGGTTGTTTGCGCATCGAGAATAATAAGAGTTATGAACTACTGAAGAAAAAATATGGAAGAGAATGTTTAATTCCGACATTTAGAAACGTACAGGGCCCAGACTGAAAAAGAGTAAGGACAGCGTTTGCAGTAGCTGGTGTAAGACTAAAAATGATTAATAATTTGTATTTTTTTGGGAAAATAATGGAACACAAGGCAACCCTTCAACACAAATCAAAAATAGCATAGCAATCTTAAAATAATTCAACAGACCTTAACAAAATCAACACCGGGTGTAAGTCATCGGGGCGGAACTTGGAAATTAGCGATTCAAACAGTGTGACGGGTGCTGTCGTTGCTAACACAACAACAGGCAATGAAATAAAGGTTAGTCAGCAGCTACATGGTGGAATTCGAGGAACTTGTCGACGATAGACCGGTTGTGCCTGTTTATGAAAATCCAGACGACTGCCAGTTGCTTAATTCCGGTGAGTTGCTCTTGTTGCACCCAGAGGTACGCCTGATTGTAGAGGGGTGAAACTGCGTGAACGTTACACCAAAGGACGGAAACAAGTACGGCACTTATCTCGTGTGTTTTGGAGACAGTGGCGTCGTGAATATACTTCAGTTACAGATAACACCTAAGTGGTTGAAGTCTTTGCGCAATCCTCAGATAGGCGGTGTAGTTCTTTGTCACGTAAAGGCTTCCAGAAGTGTTTAATCATGTGGTGCACTCACCGAGGTATTTCCTGGTTCTGGTGGACACGCACGTCATGTTTCAGTAAGAACTTCAGATGGCACTGCTGTCAGACGGGACATCGAATCACTTTGATTTTAGAAGCGTCCGCAGAGTAACGTTAGGTTGCTACAGGTGAAAAGGAAGGTACGAATCCCTCTACTGAACCGGTCGATCGCCGCTGTTCCTACTGTCACCATGAGATTGAAAAACCAGCTGGTCTTTTGGCTCAGTGTTGGTTTTGTTAGTTTGTTATAGCATTTTCAAGATTTCGGCCCTCTGTGTGATTAGTGTTGGATAGTGGCCCCATTATTTCGGTGAGCTCAATTCCGCTTCAACGTCGCTCATTACCGAGACGTGCCCAGTGGTCGAATTGGTTGTATGAGCACATTCTGTTTTCGATTTCTGAGAATTTTTCACATTCTAGATGAGGGAGTTAAATTTTCCTATATAGTTACCCAATGAGTGCCGCATTAAATCCAATTTTTACGAGCGCCGTATCAAAGATAACTTATCTTCTCTGTTGTTGGATATTGAGGAAGTCAATTTTGGGATCTGATATCTTTAGTGAGTGGACTGAAGTAATCATGTTATGGATATTTATAGACACATATCATGGGTGTACTGTACGACCAATGCTAAGAATGGCTGGAAACCACGTAAACCAGACAGCGTTGACATGAAAGGCTAGTGACAAAATCCCCTCTCAAAAGAGGAGAATTAATTATCATACCACAGAGGAGAGAATTGCAGCGCACAGCTGAAGATTTAGCTTACCAGACAAGGCAGACGTATATGTTCTGGGTGTGAAACTTTAACAACCAGTGCTAATCAGGCCTTTGGAACAATGAAAAAAGTGTTGTTTGTGATGCAAGGATGACCGACTACGTTGCGATTTCACCAGATATTTCCAGTTCGTGGACTTGGATAGCTATGGAGGCTGAATCGTGTCAGATAGGTTGGAACTTTTGAACTGCATTAACAGTGCCTAAGAAGAACTTGGAAGCGTGCAAAGTTAGTTGTGGTTAATTTCAGTGAAGAAGGACACTGGTTTAAAGCAATTAGGAGCGTGTGAGAGGCATTAATTGCGTGGATAAATGCAGGCAGACATTTCAGTGGCCACTGATCAACGGATGCATTTCAACAAGTCCACGAAGGGTGAAAAAGTTTGGATATTGTCCATTTCTGGCCAGACGGAATTCAGGCACAACAAGAGCGTGTTTGGAATTGTTTTGTAGGCAGAGAGGGGTTGGAATACTTGCTTAGGAAAAACACTAACTAATGACCCAAATGTGCCCAAAATAACCCGTTCAAATTATGAATGTGACCACGCGGTTGTCCGTGACAACAATCACATTCTACCTCAATAGCCAGATGATGTTGAGAGTAAACACAGGAAGAGTCGTGCTCAAAACCGCCAGTTCATTTTTCACAAAACCTGGTTTTCAATTGGTACACCTGGAGGATCACAACGGGTCCCCCAGAAAGCTATTGGCGCCGTAAAGCTCACTTACAGTGAACTGTTATACCAGTGATTTATCGCCCCTGCCGAGTTTGTTCTAAGCTAAGACAGGTTTGAGCCTACTCAGGTTTCTCAACCATAAGTTTGGATGTGTGTAGAGGAATCACATTTGATACCGTATGCAAATATGCCCTGCCATTCATTCACTGCATGCCTGCATGGAAACGTCGGTTAACGTGGATTGATGAGCTGAAATAAAGTGGACGTGAGAAGATCAGCAGCACTGCTGAATGAGGCGAATAGTTTGCATCCGCCGCCGCCAAACACGTTCGGATAGCTATTCACTATTGATACAGCTGATGTTCTTAAAATCCCATTACACCATTTCAGTCTAAGGTTTTTTGCGGTTTGCTGAAGTGGTCGCATTCACCTAACACAACCAGCTCTGTGGGGTAACAAACGGATATTGGTGAGCTCGACTCTGACTTAGATTTAAGGACCTATCCGAAGCCACTGGTCGATTATCTACTACGAAAAAACGAGCCAGGTTATCTCATATGTTTGAAATGTTTGCGTCTACCGTTATTCACGCTTCAATTGTTTTGTTCGAGACCAGATGTGATCCATGTTGCAAACTAGCATGTGATTGCGGAAGTCCACTGAAGTGGGTTTGGGATTTCATCACGTACTAACAAGTCATTGATTTCTCTGAGAGCTACGCCTTAGTGAACAGCATAAGGACTTGTACTACAGATTCATATGTTTAATAAGACCTACAACCAAACTGCTTTGTTGAAGTTAGTTATTATTTGAAGGTTCAGGGCAACGTGATATTAAGTTTATAGACACCGATTGAATGCTTTAAGTATATTGTTCCATCCTGACCGTACATCTTGTCGTCCGAGGCCGTAAAGCATTCGTATACCATAACGAGTCACTGCTGTCAAGTTCAAAGGGATGAAATACACAAGTATTTGCGGTGATTTACCTTAGCACCGCATCTGGCTCACCAACAGACGATCCCATTGTGTTAGGACTAAAGCCACCAGTTTAGATAGAGTACGATCTAATTAGTATCACTTATGGTTCAGTGAAATCAGCACAGTATGAGGCAGGTTGTTAGTCGGATTGTAGGGACGTTGACTGTGGTAACTGGTGGTTTTTTTATTTTGTTCATCTCTGCTTTAAGTTCACATCAATTGCAGAAAATGGGTTTCAGAGTTTATGGTGTAGTGGCTTAAACCAAGTAAACCACTTAAACGTCGGTGGATGTCCTAAACATAAAACACCGGACGCCGTTGTCAAAGGTGGCCGGATGTAAATGTGGAAAGAAACTCCTGGTTGTCTCGCTAAGAGAAACATGTCTGGCTGAATGCACACCATCAGCCGGCTGCGCATAGCCTGGTGAGTAGCATCACAAGGTGAAACCGAAACATGACATAGCTGAACGCGAACGGTATTTGCGGCAAGTGTGTGGTGTTGTCTACAACATGTAACTGTGTGAACAAGTGCATGGCGGAACTGATCACAACACAGTTGACATAGCCGTAAGCGGTTAAATGCTGTTCGTCAGACGATTGTTCATAACGATGATCCACACCAATGACGCCCAATTCTAGTTGGCTCAGCTATCCATGAGTGCTGTCAACTTCTGTTCGATTCCGTTGAACTAGTCGCAGTTGGAAGGCACAGGCAGGCTACGTGTAGTCATAAGTTCGCTTTTATATGCAGACATCCGCTGCATTCGCTCTTTAGTAACATGCGTTACTTGCATGTTTCAGCACGTAGGACGTGATCACTCAGTACCATATGCATTAGGGTCAAGGACACTGTCAGCTGTTTAACTGCGTTCTGACTGCAGTAAACCTTCGACGTGGGACGTATAAATTGAACCCCACAAATACATGCTTGAATTAAAATCAGCGAGGCAGCTAGTACACTTCCCCGATATCCATACAACGAGACAAATGGTCCGGTTCTTTCTTGATAACACTTTAACTTTCACTTGGATTAAGAAGGCACTATCTCCAAGCGTGCCATTGTGTGGCCAGTGATAATGCGGCCACAGAACAGCCTTCAAATTGATCGCTGAAATTTGTCAAAATGACAACCAGTTTGTTCACGGATTATCTGTATCAAGAGACAACTTGACCGGACTAGTTAAGAACTAAAGGAGTTTAAAAAACACAACAAAGACGTTATTAAACACCAAAACAATGGGATGGGTTGAGAATTGACGAGCCTCCACAGTGAAGGTTTGTTGAAAGGAACTTCTTGGTTGTACACACGAGTCACTGGGTTGGAATATAAGATGCGCAAAACGGTCCATTTCAGTCTGACCACATTTGGGAATATCACAGCAAGCACTTCTTCAGAAGGTTACTAAAAAGATGAAGTCGTAAGACTGACAAAAAGAACACTCTGTGCTGCCATCCAAAAGACGACTGTTCAATCTGGTGGTGAAAAATTGCAAAATTGAAAACAAAGTAAACAATAAGATTACGGTCAATTTAAGCTTTCTCAAGAATCAGAAAACGTGAAAAGGATAGGTCACACTGAGTAGGACGAAAACAATTTCGACGGGAAAAATATTTCTTACCAAGCATACCCATCGTCAACATCAACTGTTTTTGACCCGGAGGGATGGACAAACACGGTGAATAGGCAAAGCTTCGATAACTTGTAACATATGTCGTTTCTCTGGCACAGAAAAACATTGCGCTAGTTTCCAATCTCAATATAATGACTGGTCATTACCCTACTAGCACATGTGGACACATGGCCCTTCTTTGGGTGACTTTCAAGTGGTCCCTCAGGAGAACTCGGCGAAAGTCCGTGGGCATCTGTTTTACTTATTATTTGGCAGGCATGGCTGCCAGTAAATATTGTATAAGCGTTTTACCTGTTCAAAAACCTGTTTGCGAACCTACGCGGGATATGTCACTCTAGTTAATCATGAGTTCGTAATGATTTTGGACACACCGGGTTAACAAGTTCAACCACCTTATTTTCTTGGCTGCACGGAAAATGAGTGAAAATAAGCTACAAAGGTCTTGGAGCCAACTTCAAAACACCGAAGATTATTATTGTGGAGAATGTGACAGGGAGCCTTCCCGTTTTACATTAGTTAAGCAAATCAGTGTTGCGATGTTCACCCAAGTATTAGGACGGAATTTTCCTTGAGTCGATTTAGCATTTAATGAAAGGAGTAAAAAAGACTCCTATACAAATGTGAACGTCACTTAGTCAATTCTGGAGCATTCAACTTCAGCGGTAGCTTTAGCAGTGATGACAAAGAGCGCCTCAACAGTACTAGATGCACGGAAATGACAAGTTCTTTGAAATTATCACGACAGTCATCTCAAATGAAGATGCTGTCGCTACTAACAGGAAGTAGACGACACCCACAGAAATTTCTCACACAACTACTGTAGAAATTCTCAGGTCATGAAAAGCGGTGGGCAACGTGTTCATTTACTTCCAAAAAAATTGGAGGCGCGTGTTTTGAAAAAGGCATACAAAAATAACTGGTTATTATTGCATGCAAGTGTATTCTTCATTTATATCAAATACTCGCTCAAATTAACTCACAATTTGCTCCTTTATGTTACTGTCAATTGCTTTTAAACGTTCTGGTCGTTATTTATTAAAGAAAGGATATTTTACCATAATGCCCAATAAGTCAGCTAGTATTCAAAAGTTGTCAGTTGCCAGATGATCAGCCTCATGCAAAAAGGTGTGGTGATAACAAAGAAAGGCACAAAATCCGCAGGCACCACGTCCAACACCTGTTCCACTGCTGCTATCGCTAAGGAGCCAAAATCTGCTTCTAAAGTGACAATTTGATCAGAAAATGTTAGTCCCGTACAAGTAAGGAAAAACACTGAGATCTGTTCAGTTCTTACTACCGATGTATTTGCAGATCAGGTTAAAATATAACGGACCTAGAGGCTGAAATGGCGAAAATACACAGGAAGTATGAAGAGCTTACCAACATTGTGCGCTGGCTGAATCCGATGGTTAGCGTTCTAATTGCCCCTGTTAGCCCTCATCCTTGGAATACCACTTCTAGTCATAAAGAGCTGCTG
>JTDE01002338.1:60025-72295 GCA_014338405.1 Paragonimus skrjabini miyazakii | reverse complement strand
GCTTCTGATTGGCCTACATGGTCCATTTGGACGCACACACAACGACCTATGCTTTCCACTAAGAAATTTTTACTACCATGTTCCGTAATCCTACGCCGCTGGGTACCCAATTATCGTAGAATGCCATAACAATTATTTGCGAATATTATATACCTTATTGGAAAAGCACAGAAATGTTAATATCGTTTAAAGTTTTCCAAAACAAAAATATATACTTCATATTACATGTGGTTATTTCCCACTTTTCCATTCAACACATGACATTGTGCTCCTTTTCTTACTCCCAAGAGCATCCATAATTAAAGGAAAAGTTTCGCCATGAAAAGGTGCTCAAAACCTCATATTAGCCGAGCGATCGGTGAGATTTCCAACTTTTCGACGTTTACTAGCAGTCATCGTGATTTCGCGGTGGAGTCTGCTCAAATCTTTGCCGGATTTTGCAACTTTCCGTCCTCCTCCGCCAAAACTGAACTATTGCAACATTTTTCCGAATGAAGTTACGTTGAATAACGGCGAAATGCTTCGAAGATGAATTTGCATGCCCACTTGTCCACTACAGCCCGCGTGACCTTGAATTATTTGAAACTTCGTCTTTACCTAACCTTGTAGAAGGCAAATTAATGTAACATCTCATTTTGTGGACTGAATTCGTGGAACAGACGAACTACCTTCTTTCACTATGTGTGAATCGAACGTTGTAAACTTCGACTATTTTCCCTCTGATTACGTCTTCTTTGGTCAACAGATTTCATGTTTGTCTTGTTATAACTCCATCTGTTGCTTTGTACCGCATGTAATTATCTGTCATGATCGCGCACATCCTAGCGTGTTTCTCACAAATGCGTTGAGAAATATACATAATTAATATTATTACTATTATTATTGTTATGATTATTATTATGGAGTATTCCGTCGAATATGATTGTTCTCCACCATCATCTCAACTAAGGAACGGCTCATTTAGCAACATCCCTAAAACAATGGGGGTTTCGGAGGATAAAAACGCTAGTCTTCTTTTTTGGGTCCCAGTGCCTCCGGGTGTGTGGTTTCGGAAGTAATTAGCTCAACCATCATAAGTTCAACAATAGCTCAAAACGATAAACCTTGCATGAGGGAAGTTGTCGAGGGGGTCGAAGAACGAAGAAATCGGATTACATGAAAGGACATTATCTGTCGTCCCCACGCGTAATTGAAAACCGTGCTGTACAAAATGTTGGAACACATGGGAGGTTGCATCCTCTACTGTTGGATGTGAATGCATTGCGACCCCAAAAGGCAACTGCTGGTCCGCCACAAAAATTGTTCTTTTCGGTGCGTGTTGCGTTGCAAACGGTGAAGGACATGCAGCTACCGCACATGAATTTGGAAGATGTGGAAACATACAAGCAGTTGCCATGTTCCATTGTTTCTAACTCATTGTACCCGGGTAACAATTCTCACCTATATTGGTGTACATCAATGGGTGAGTGCACCCGTTATGTGATGCGAACATTACTGACGGAATATGCAGCTAAAACGAATAGCTGGGGAAAAATCAACAATCGTATGTTGATTGTCTTCTCACTGTTGGCTTCAGCCACCATCAATGTGTAGAATTATAACCAGCTATCCTTTTTCTAACGCGAGATCTAACATGAAAGAGGCCCATCTCAGTCTATCATACACGGATGTGGAACGATATGCTCGAAGATAAATTCTGAAGGCTGGACTGAGGGTAAAAAATGCTATGGACGTGAATGACGACACATTTGCATTGACATTTGGGAACGGATGCATTCATTACAAATGTTTTGCTCAACAAGAGATTTTCGTGTTTATTAACCTTTTCTAGTCTTTAGACGAAATTAAAAACCAAATTGTGCATAATATACAAGGATAGGTTGTGCGTCATGTGATTACGTCGCTTGATAGAGCTGCGCGCAATTTTTCCCACCGTTCTCTCAGCATTCCCAAATTTTCACTCTAAAGCACTCAGAAAACGCTCCAGGAACAATCAGGGAACCTTCAGAAACCACTCAGAAGAATGTTCTGCTACCGAAGAGCACGTAAATGATGATTAATTTATGAAATCCGTTTGAGAAGCTGGAAACAGAGAGTTTCCATTAGTTACTTCCTTGCAGCAGTAAGAAAACGCATGTTGCGTTATGTCAATCTTTCGTTTAGTCCCATCAGTCACACGTTAAGAACCTTACGGTGCTTGACGGATGGCAAGCGTTTCTCGTTTGCAATTCATTAGTCTGTGTACACTGTAAACGTCCAGAAATTCAACGCTGTTTTCACTACTTAAATTCATTTCCTTTCTTCCGTAGACGGGGATTATTTTTAAGGGTTGCGTGTTCACACCACCGTTTATGATATGTTCAGCTGTCGATAGCTGTACATTAACTTCGACCAGTGACATATCGTGATCAATTAGGCTAATAAGTAAAATAGTAAGCAACGAAGTTGACAATTTTCTGTTGCAAATTTCTGTTAGCACAATGGCTGTCATAGATAAATTCCGATGTAGCGATGTATAATGAACTACCCTGAACATAGCCTCTTAGGCGGGACTGGAAAAATACAGCGAAGAGCAATTCCAACACTGTTTATCCTGATTGATCACAATGCTCGCCTGCCATTTCACACTATTTGGGTAGGTGAACTATCATTGTCATGGCAACGCGGTTAAATTATCCGACCAAATATCACGGCGTACGTTTAAGTTTCCGTTAACTCACATGTTCGTTGGCACAGAGGTAGATTGATATACAGGGGAACTGCACTTAACCATTACCACAAATGGCTTGCACTACAATACTTGAGATTCCACCCACACAGTCAGTACCTAAGGTAAACTCGAAAGAATGACATCAGTAGGTGTAAGCTGAGGATTGTGTGCAGCCGGTCAATGTTCATCAGAAACTGGAGAAGAGAAACTCTAATCTTTAGAGAAGTAAACAGCGATTCGAATAGAAGATAAAAACTGGAAAGAAAAAAAATGTAGGTATAGAAAAATCAGTTCTGGAGAGGTGATCATGGTGATGCATATTGAGGAGCGTAAGAAGGAAAACGAAATTCAAGTTCGGACCGAACAACAGACAAAACATTCACAACACAATACGTCAATGAAGTTGAAAAAAAAGAAAGTGAGAGATCCATAAGGATTGGATGTGTGTGAAAAGACATGGGTGATTTACCAAACGGCGGTGGTCACTGGTCGATGTTAACAATGAGAACGTGGATATAACTGACCAAACCTACCTGAGCCTGGCGTACCCATTGTCTTTTTGCCAGCGGTGTATTACGCTGGTTATCAGCTAATGCGAAGCGACCGGCACATTAGCGAACACAAACCTCACAATGTTATATAGTCAGGTCACTCCACGACCTATGGCACCGACGGCCCCATTGTGTACCACGCACCTTGCCTCAAGGCCACCCTATAATTGCCCATTTAACTTTCAAACGGCATTTTTGAAGACCATCCGGTCCAACGCTTAATCTCCCCAAAATTTGAAGCCAATGTTGCGATGAGAAACTTACTTAAGTGCTACTCTGTTATTTCAGATTTGACCACTACGATTTTGCTTTGCAGATTCAACATCTCCCAACAACAGCGGCTTTGGAATACGGTTGATAACAATATATATTTCTGAACAAATCTTCGAGAGACACGCTCGGATGTGCGCGATTATGATAGATAATTACATGCGGTACAAATCAACAAATGGTAACCCAGAAATCTGTTGGCACAGGAAAGCAAAGTCAAGGGACAAGGGTCGCAGTTTACAACAGTTTCATGAACGCACCGGGATGAAGATGGTTCGCTGGCTCCACGGATTCAGTCCGAAGGACGAGATGTTACATTAATTAAACCTTTCCAGCGTTAGGTAGTAGACAACGTTCCAAATATTTTATTGCACTCATTGAATCAGTGAAGATCTTGCCGGGATATACGTGAGAACGCATCCCAGTTGAATAATGCGCTGTTGTCGCACATTTAACCACTAAGATTTCGCTTGCCAGATTCTACATGTCCATGCAGCAGCTAGTTTGGGATACGGTTTTCGTTCATTCTGCGGACGAAATCTTGCAAACGAAGCTGATTGAACATTAGCATCGCCTCGAGTCCGTCCATATCCGCTTATCCAAGTGTATCACTTTACAAAACCGCGCCCGACACAGAATCCCCAAGGTGGGTCTTAGACGGTACAGAGGGGAACAGCTCAGATGGCACAAGTTTCGCCGAAACTATGCCCGAGTTTCACCATCGCACAGCAGAGGAGACAGCGCCAATGACCAGTAGACAGAGGGCTCAATGCCCATCTTCAGGCTATGGTTTTTTCAGATACGTCTTTTAAAATATCCGTAAGCCGCACTAGCCTTCGTCCAACGTGCTTGTACCTCACGTTCCGCGTACATATTCGTTGACAGATTACCATTCAAGTAACAGAAGTCTGAGTGGCTGTCGACCACGTTCCCAGTAATGTGAATTTCCGATACACATGCAGGACTGCCATCTTCGCCCGAGGAAAGCTGAAGAAAAGAAAATACTTCCGTGCTGCGATCGCGAAGGCCGTGACATCTGCAAACAGACGCATGCGCATCATTGTGGTCTGTAGCTGGTTTGGGTTGCAGGTACATCTTATATTAAGTAGGCGTCCGTCTGTACAGTACTAAAACTCAACGCCATCCCGCGGTGAATCCTGAAGAGCAACTGTTAACACGGCAGTCAAATATAAACTAGATAGGGTTGGGATAAAGATTAAACCCAGATTCAGGTCGATGACAATCCAGAAACCATCGAAATACCGATCTACACCATAGCATCTTCGCCTTCATGCCCATGTGAAACGGTCTAACCAGATGGACTAACCATCCTGAATATTCAAGCATACCAGGTGGTAATTCCGGAGGCCGGACAGCTTTCAAGCTACGCCTAGTCTGTTCAAAATGTTCGTTTATAAGCTGGATCCGAAATAGTCGCGTCTGTAATGCGGCGAGCGTCTATAACTTCTTAACCCGCTCGGCAGTGGATTCGGATCCGAAAAGGAAGACGATCGTGAGGGCGAGTTTCCGATTAGTGAAGATTTGCAGTACATCGGAAATATTGAAAACTAAATGGAAGAAAATAACAACAAACCTTGATATTGGATCCACCAAATTTACAAGATCCGTGACCAAAGATTCACATGAACACGACCAAATACCGCAGTCATGTAATGGCGGAGCAATAAGATGTAAATGAAATCAAGGTTCACTCAAATGGAGGTGTAGCAGTTAGAGTGTGGATGAACAGATTGCGCGCGAATCAGTTAAGACGAGCAGATTATATCAAGTTTGATAATATATGGAAGTAACGTTCGTAGAAGGGAAGACATGTTGCGTGCGTAGTTTGAATGGTCGTGTCGGTCGTTGCAAGGAAACCTGGAAATCATTAGGGAGAATACTTCGAATGCAAGAGGAAGCAGAATAAATGAGAATGGAGTCAATGGAGGCGGATCACGGTCACCTACTTTTTTTACAACGCACCACAATCTTCAGACACTCAATGAAACCAGCTACTCTAATACCGGCACCCGAAACTAGCATGGTTTCCCAACACTCAGATGGCTGCAGGCTGAGTACGTATCGTGACCGGGTTCCCTTGCCCATCAGCTTCACTCGCTGAGGACGTCAGCATCCTCTGCTTCGTCGAGGGAACATTTGCATTTTACGTCTCTCCTGATCGGGCCGCTGCATGCCCTCAAGCACTGCTTTCCAACTAGCTGTCTTGGCATTACTTGCTATACTCACCTCTAAACAAAACTATTACTAGCGCATCCGTGATTTCATGTGGCATTACTTTCTGATCCAAGTTGGAGAAAACCAACTGAAGTGATGCACGTTTCATCGCCGTCCTGCTGTTATTCGTGATTCCCCTTGAAAATCCATCTTTGTCTTCAGCTCTTTCATTGTACATTTGTATAATTGCTGTGTACTTCCGGCATATTTCAGGCAAGATCTACTTGAAAATCAATCTTGCGGCGCTGCAAGCTGTTCATGGCAACCAAGTCAAGGTAACAAGATGCGTTAGTAAGCTTCCATACTGTTTATACCAAACTCTCCCTGTGTCACGTGGACGGGGGCGCGTAAAGCTGATTTACACCTCAAGCAATGTCTCGGTTGACTGGGCGATTGGAGTGAACAGCATCCCAATACAATGGTTAAAATGGTTGCTTTGTTGGCGACCGATGTATCACTGTACCTACTCACCTCGCGTTCTCTAACATTTGTCCTCGATTTCACGAACACGTTCGGCAAGTTGCCGATGGAATGTCGCTCTTTACATTTCGCTACCTGAGTCTGTTGTGACAGCATCAAACGCTAAATTTTCCTCTCGCACCAATTGAAAATAACATTGTTGTTGTCGAACCAGTGCTACCGTTTTCGGCGCTCAAAACCGGCCGTTACTGCGGCTCCTGCCGCGAGCTGTAACTTGAGATGTTCCACATATGGTCACAAAAGTTGGATACTTGTGAATATCTCAGACGAGCGACAATCATTCTTTGAAAACTGTCTCCGTTTCGGGTTCTGTAATCGTTTTAAACTCAAATTATACTGTTTTCCGGACTTTCCGCAACAACTATATCTGTACACATGAGGAATCGACCTATCCCTGATCTACCTGTCGCTGGTGCTACATTCAACGCCGCAAATCACCTACGTGTTAGGCACTCCACGAGTTTCGTTCGACTGGATAATCACGTAATCAAGAACATTGTGATGTCTGATCCCTATTCGAGTCCAGGTCGTGTTGTTAGTGGCGTTCAGCTAGAATCGGGTGTTTGCAATAGCCAGAAAGCAAGTGGAGCGAACGAGCCCTCTTACTGTTGTTCAAACCAATGTCCTGGTGTCCGAGGACTTCTGACTAGGCTATCGGGTCTAACTCAGTTCGCGCACTGAAGTTACCAAGAACCGGAATATCACGCAATATGCCTGGTCACCTGGAACAATTTGCACTCAAGTGCCTCTGATCTACCACGGCTTCCATTACATAGTAATTTGTGTACTCACCCCCAACGTCTGTTCGAGATGAAATTTTCCCTTAATTCAGAAACTGAACCACAGTCATAGTTAGAAGCAACTACGACACCGAGAAGGTCTTTGACAATAACGAAACAATCAACCCGAAAGCAGCTAGACACCCATGCTAAGAAATCAGCTGTGATATATACTGCCACTTTTGCCTGTGAATACTAGCTGGCCGACTCCCTGTCGGAGCATTCGCGGTCGCGTATCAGTAAGCTTATTTGGAAGTAAATGTGTATTTCGGAAAATGCGCGACAGCGTTACCACGAACTTCACACACGGGACAGATCTTCAATCTATTTCAAGAAAGCTTTTTCTGTTTCATTTTTCGAAAACGAGACAGAATCGAGGGTTCTGCTTAATGTTCTATCAATCGTCTAGAATCTATGCACTCCGCACATGGAAGCAATTCGTTGTTAGCAATCCTCTCTCCCGACAGTTGTGCTAAGCTCCCCAAATGCCCCGCTGTCCTTTCATGTTCACAGTTTCATTATGTGTTTCTGTGTTAGCCCCAGTTTCTTACTCGATTTGATAATGCGTAATGACATTCTGCCAACCATTTAGGCAAACTTGCGAGACCAACCCAGTCAGCATATGAGATGCTTATAGGACTATCAATCGTCCCTTAAGTGTCCTACTACAATCCCATCCAGATGAGTTGACTGAATATTCTCGAACGTAGCGTACGATGAGGTTAATCAAACGCAAGTATAACAGAAGTGTATTTGTCCGCCTTTGTACCGTCGTTGTACCGTTTATATGGACGCTACCGAGTGTTTGGTGTCAGGTGGAATTTTTGAAACGTAGGATTATTGTGGGGTTTTTGTTTGTGCGTCTATTGCCTTTCTACGTTACTTAGGTGAAGTAGAAACGTTGCGGGAAGTTTTTCAAGATTCTGATAAGTTTGGTATGCTTAACGATTGATTGTGTGTAAATACACACGTGGTTCATCATGTCTAGTTCATAGCGTGGCAAAAATAGATGCTTTTACGCAAACGGATGTTGATGGAAAACTGGCTATGACTGAAGAAGCTGTGGCAGACAAACCAGTGCAGGAAGCAGTACACAAGCTGCGGATGGATAATGAAATTCGCGATGTTTACTTGGATAGGGTTAATAATTACTGCTACACATAACATTACTCCCGAACCATTAAGGTGTTTGCACAGACTGCGAAGAACGATTTCATAAGCTGCTTCTCCAAAAGGTTACTCGAACATTTGTTACTACGACCAATTTATCAATCGCGTCGACGAACATATTACTCGTGGACCTCTGTCATATTTACCCAAGGTTGCCCGAGAACTCATAAACTCTACAGGATACTCCCCGTTTGTCTCCCCACAGATTTGTAGATGGTGGTGAATATGTCTACTTCGAATTGAAAAACTTCCCTCAAAGAGCACTGCCTAACTATCTCGAATGCCAGGCAGTCAAAATGCAGCTACCCGTTAATGGAATAAGCTTATACAAAAGCCATCGAATGCAGCTGTAGTCATTCCTCTGTCGTTTGACAACGCTGTTAACACCAGTTTTCGTTGTGGGAGTATTCGGTGATCAGCCAAAACCGGGGGATATCTGCAACGTTTCACGGGACCTCATTCAAGAATTGCTGGAACTCAAAATATATGGGTTACCCTGCCGAGAAAGTCAGTAGACATGCAGTATGCGATTGGATTGTTCAAACGCTGATGTGCCTGTATTTGTTCTTGTTCAGCAGTTGATGCAGTGCTTGGGTATCTTTTCGTGTGGTAACTATTATAACAGAATTTTTGTCTAGAACAAACCTTGATTTTTGTTCAGATGTACAGCCAGGATAGCATACTGGTGTTTCAGCCTGTGAATTTCTCATTATAGATGATATTCAACCACGCCCCTTAGATTGTGTGCACGTGATTTGTCTTGGAGTAGTGAAGCGACTGCTCACTCTTTGGCGTTGTGGTTCAACTGTGTAAAAAGACATTACATGCAACGCCAACAATCAAGATCAATGATCGCTTCTAGCTAACTCATCTATTTTTGGTTTGCGAATTTCCAACAGAGTGCACGTTGTTAGACACTGTTGGTCAACGTAAATATAGCACAAATTAGCGGTTCATGCTTTACAGTGAACCCGTTGTCTTGAAGGACGTACGGGACTGGAAGTAGCACGAAACTTTCCTGCACTTTTCTGTCTACATGTACCTAACATGCAGCAGCAAGCTAGCGCAATATCACCTGTACCTTGTACACAGGATACTGCTTATAATAGTCAACCAGTTCGCTGTTTTTATGATGAGAGTGAGTTGGGTTTCAGTGTGCACAGTGTGGTTCATTTATGTGATGATGTTAGGTTACGCGATTCGAGAGATACTTCACTTGCATTCCCGTTTGAATAATACTTGTCAGCTCTGGGACACTTGGTATTCTTACCAACTTTGCTGGCTTCAGAACGCTTTCGGCGATGTGCCAAAAAGGCTGCACGCGACAACGGTAACGAAATTCAAGTGCATGATTACATATCATCTGCAGAAGTTATGAGTGTCACCTGCGATGCCCCTGTTAGAATTCGTGAAAAAACCCCCGAGTTGAGACTGGATGTCAGCGCACTCAGATATGAGGTATTCCTTGGATCAGAAGAATTCACGGATTACCCCGTCAAGTTTCCCATGGATATCGAGCAAATCCTCCGGTTTCTGAATGCGCTGCTGATGGACATTATACTGCCGCACGATCTGGTAAGTTACTACTTTCTCTGTTACATACTAAAAGACAAACGACTTAAAACTCGGGAAAAGTTCTGTTGAGATTGGGAACGCTTGTGACGAGTTGGGCGACAATATTAATAAGTGGGGTGTAAATAGCAAATATTACTTGGCGTTGACACCCATAACGAGTGTCATCATCGGTAAGCAAATCAGTAACGCACGATTTACTACCTCTAAGATGTTGTCCTGTGCCATCAGCTCAACGTTAAGTTACAGCATTGTATACAGAAGGCACGCGGAAGGCACGGTAGACAATACAGGAAACTAATTATTACTAGTGCTAACAAGCTTGAAAACGATGACCTGTGAATTTTTGTCCCCCGTTTTATAACTACGCCGCTATATCAAGTTATAGATAGTAAGTTTTCCACGAGGCAGTCTTGTTCCAGGAGTATGTGTTACTGTGGGACACTCAGGGGTTACTTGGGCATTCTCATCGGACGGTGGTGATTGTTCAGCAGAAGTGTTTACATTTTAGCTTTCAAGTCCGCTAACCCGTGCACTAACATGAATAGGTAATGGAAAGAAGAAGATATACTACAACATTATACAGGTGTCTGGGCGCATTTTCCGATGAGTGATCTACGAGTGACCTGGAAGAGGTCAGTTAGTTCTGTCATAGGCTATACAAGGATGGTCAGGCGACATTCGGGCAACGGTAGTGGATACTCGCAGGATTGTAGTGACCTGAAGGTAACCCCGGTCTGCCTGCTACACGATGTGTAAAATCCTTCCCAGAATCTTAATTCACATTGTGCATAAGGCCTTAAGGAGCTTTACCTGCCGTCTGCTTGATGCATGCGACCGCGTTTCTGTATGAATGCTTGTCGGCCTATGCACGTCCAGGACGCCGTATACACCATTCCGACTTGTTCGCGCGCTCGATGGTCGGATCCTTAGCCTCCCTAGCTACATCGCGTATTGGTGCCGTTTGGCGTTGATTGAGACCAACTGTAATTATGGCATAACATATTTACGGTCTCCATAATTATCGATATTTTCATTTCGCGACTGGTGTTGTTGCTTTTACCTGAGGAAGTGTTAATTGAGTGCACGCACGCACTAAAGTACAGTCGCATTGGTCGGGCAATTGACTCTCTAGGCAGCTTTTCGTATCCGTCTTGTTGTCTGTCACCTCAAATAAATTGTTGCTCAAGGCTATTGCGACCTTGGTTGTAACATCGCTTCGCCATTACTATTACGTTAGCCCATCATTCACTGATTGTGATAATTCTGGTTTCTTTTCCTTATTGCCAAAATCATTCATTTTGTTAGGGAAACTTCTGTGACGAGTGGAACCAAAGGATCCCGTATCGAGTGAACGACTTGCAAAAATGTCAACTCATAGACGTTCTGGAGTCATCGACGAAGCTTTGCACTGGAGTCTGCCTAATTTTTGGCCAGATTTTGGAACCTCCCGTTTTCCCTCGCCGGTTCATGTCAACATTGTTCTGACACTAGTTGCAAAACGTAGATGCCATTGGAGGCGCAACAACCATGCCCTCCGTCTTGTGGACCAACTTTCGGGCAATTTTGAGACATAGGGGACAGCATTCTCACAAATTAGGGGTTCCAACGACTGTCTCGAAGGAGGAGACGACACGAAAAACTCGATTTGGAGGTCCATCAAGCCGTACACACAAATTATACCGAAGAAAACCAGAACGGTGTTAAAAAAACAGCAACACGCTCCGTTAAACAATCCAAATTCATTTCACGCGCGTTTGTCGGTTTTGGCTGCACGTCACAGAGATGTTTCGCCGTGACCTTAAACTGTTTGAAATATCGGCTAACACATAACCTTGCGAAACAATAATTGACGTAGTGTCATATCTTTTGGAGTGAATTTGTGGAACAAGCAAGTTATCTTCATTCTCGTTGCGTCCATGGAAATAGTGTAAACTGTAATGATTTTCCTCCCCGATACGCTTTTTGCTGAAATATCACATGTTTGTCGTACTGCGTAACTATGTCCCGTTCTGTATTGGCTGTAATTATATGCAAGGATCGCGCATATCTGAGCGTGTTTCTCACAGATGCGTTAAACAATATTCGGTATTCATTTATTTAATTATTTATTTATTCAAATAGGGGCTCTGAAACCACTCATAAATGGGTCTCTACCTGAGCAAATAGAATTATAAGCAAGCAAACGCTCAAAATTCACACAGTGAACATCGAGAGTGAACTTTGAAAGTAGAGTTTCAGACGACAGAGATAGGATTGGTGTCGACAAGCCCCTTGCCCTCAAGAGTCTACCAGCTGAACCAGCAGAAACCATTTTCGAGGTGGACGTTCGGCATTGGCCGCATTTCGCCGGTGTGCCTATCATCCGGTTGGGAGAAGATGAAGGTGGCTTATCAATAGGCTGCGATATGCCATTTCTGAGGAGGACGTTTGGCGTTGGTCGCACTTCGCCGGTCTGCCTATCATCCGGTTGGGGGAAGATGAAGGCGGCTTATCAATAAGC
>JTDE01002338.1:0-15045 GCA_014338405.1 Paragonimus skrjabini miyazakii | reverse complement strand
AAAATCATAGACAGTTTACATTCAGATGTTTTTTGTTTAAGGTAGTTCCTGTTTAAACATTTCATCCAGTGTTAGCGAGTGATTTAAATCTATGGGAAGAATGATGTGTTGCGAGCTACTTCTCATGTTTGTCTGAGTTACTATGTGGTCTGAAGCACACTCAGGCCATTCTAAATAAGCATCCCTGTAAACTGTGTCTAAACAAAGAAAGCCTCAGATAATAACGGATTACAGTGCTACGTACAAAGCGTTTGATTGGAAAGAGTTACCAGGTCTTAGAAAATGGAATGATTTCCAGTCTCAACTTACACTTATCAACCACCGTTTACGTTTTTAGCTAACCTTCATTGATCGTTTCACGTACGAAAACTAAAGAATTCTACTCCATTCAAGTGGCACAGGACAGTTAAATAAAACGCAACATCAGCAATACCTTCAAGTTTATTAAGACCATACATTAGTCCAAACGCTGTGCCGCACTACTGAACATAAGTTCGCGAAGATATGCCACGTGCTGGTGAAAATGTGATACTTCTAAGCTACCTTTCAGATAAAACGAAGGTCTTGCGCTTGTGGAAGTCGTCTTCAGAAGCACTTTTTGAGTGACGCGCAATTTATCAAAATGAAGGCATTTTCCCCAGGTATTGTGGTTTGCTAAATCACATATTACCTAATAATCAACAAAAATTGTTTTCTGGGAATTGTTTTCACAACAGCCGCTTAGCAACAAACATAAACAGATAGTAGTTCATGAAAAATTTCGGGACGGTTACCTTGAAATAATACGGAATAAACTTTGTCAATATGTTTATCCCAAATATTTTGCACTTCTGCTGTTGACCTTCGTGTAAAGTCGTATAGGAAACCCTAGGACTGAGGGAAAAGTGGAACTAAAAAATATGGGAGCAAAGTTTTATACCTAACGTCAGTGTGACTTCAAGTATCACAGCTACCAAAAATAGCGTTCAAAATGACAGTCATTTTAAGCACTCTTACTTTCGTAAGTTTATTGGAGGTGATAAATCAATTGCACAAAATTGGCAGGCCAACTGGTTACGGTCTAGTTAACGAGAATAGAAAATAGTAGATATCACTCCATAAACTTGTCTGGTGAATAGCCAAATATTCACAAGTGGATTTTTGTGTGATGGTTCAGGGAGCCACATAAATGACGCAACCCTGAAACGACGAAGCAGTAGGAACAAAGACGAACATGAATGAGATGACTTCAAAGATACATCCTTGTGCGAGGTCCTATGAGATAATGTTGTTTACCACAGCTGTGAGCATACATATTTTGTTTAAATATACCTCGAAATTCTGTAGTCGTGAATTAGCCGTTTCTATATATATATGTATATATGCATATTACTGAGTAACTATAGAGTAGACCGAAATGCATCTACGGCGTGGAGTTGGTCGAAGTGAACTGCTTGATGAAAATGACCGAAAGAAACTTCGATACGTTGGCAAAAGCTTACAATCAGCATTGCAGTCGACAAACAAAGGTAATGGTTTTATGAGTTTGAAATAAATACGCAAACTCACAAGCTGAGTTATTTTCCGCTTACTTGTGATCACACGTCGCTATGCGCACCGGAAAATTAATGTCTGGTAGATTTTTGACCCAACACAAGCTGATAGCTCCCACCATTAAGCTTCATAGAAAAGCAGGACAGCTAACTAAGGAAGCTACCATGTTTTACCTTTTTGAATGAGTTATATATGTGGTCTTTTGGAAACCCCGATAAATTCTGTTGAAGGTTTCACTACAAATCTCGACATAACTTGTCGTTCATTCAGATATGTCTGCAGATGGCATAGATATATTGCAATTATGAACCCCAGCATACATTATTTAGAAACTTTCAGGAACAATCTATAAGCTGAGGAAAACATTTTGCAGATACAGAACTTGTGACTGATGAGAGTATGCATGGGTTTGAAACAAGGAACCACAGGTATTTCATCAGAAGACAGATCCAGATTTTGTGCTCCACAACAATAGTTTGGAAGCAACAGTTTCTAGCAAAAACCCTTCCAGCGTTAAGAAACGGGGTTGTAAATAATATCTCAAATAATCAAAATTACTCCTTGGTTCACTCGAGTACCGATAAACTTGCAATCTTAGACTGCTACAGAAAGGTATACTTAATGTTTACCATAATTTTGAGCGATTACAACTAAGTTTATTACATTTGGTCCGCAGTTCATGCTAAGCCCAGGCTGATCGAACTAAATAGGTGCGAGACAAGCGTTTCAACGTATGACGGTGGGAATTTTGATGATGTTACATACCTATCGCAGCAATCAATTTCGTGGATAAAATCTGACCATGCACACTCTATTCTCTTGTGGTAATCCAAAGAATAATTTTGAGAACATTCCATTCAGGACAAATAAATCATTAGCAGTGCGGGAGAAAGTAAAAATGGAAGAGACAAAAATGATTTCAAGAAATCATTCTTTTGATAAAACTCCAATGTTTGTTAATTTGGTTCACTTATACAGCTCAAGTCTACAGGCCTCACAAGCTTAGGAAGAGGGTAACTGACGATAATCTACATAACTATTAAAAACCTGAGGGAGACCATCAGGTTCAGCTTTCTGGTTTACTTCGGCTTCACACCCACTGACATTATTATCTGTACCTAACTGTTATCTTATTCTTGTCTGTACCCGGGTGAATCTACAGATCAATCGGGGGGTTCGATAAGGATTCATCATAATTAACGTCCATTTGAGTAATGCTTTCAAGCTAAACAGTATGAAAATTGCAAACTGATGCGATTCAAAAAGAAGTTTTAGTTCCAGTTTTGAAGTTTACCAGACACCTTGTTATTTGATGGGAGATACAATTTTATGCATGCTATACTTTGTACGTGTGTAATGTACAATTGTTCGCGGTCTGACATACCAGTGCCGTATTTCCCAAACCACAAAAATAAACAATCTGAATGATTATTTCTTTCCGTTGTGCACCTGCTTCCGTGAAACGCTGGATGACGATGAGCTGTTACGTTTTTCCTCATCAACGGCTATTGAGAGTGTGAGAAATGTTGTTATATCATGGCGTATCACTAAGTTCGAATAATAGTAGCTTACCAGACGATAATTTTTAAAAGGGAGCCATAGTTGACACTGACAAAGTCGTCCCCAACATGCTGTTGGCTGAAGAAATGAGCTATCTTTTTAGTATTATGGGATAAATTTCTATGCAATGCACGAGACTTGTGGCATGCTTGTCACTCGATGTGGTCACTTTCTGTTACGTGTACCTGTCCACTAGCCACGGTCAGAAACGCTCCAGCAGAATGGGGTTTAGAAGTTGTTAGTTTTCAAAACGTTCGATATAGTGGAATGCACTACATGTGACGCACAATGTATTTGCTGAATATTTTATCATCTTCCTTCGACACTGATATGAATTCTCAAGCACGCACACACTTTCTATGCACATGGCAAAGAGAAAATGAACACGAAACAATAAGTAATCATACGGCAAGACACACAGTAGCCCACGCATATTGTGGGGGATTGTCAGGCAGGAAGTACGAGCCTTCTAGCTCTCGGCCGAATAGACCAACGCAGGGGGGAGGTGCGTTCAAACATCCACGGTGAGCGGATGGAGGACGGCGTGGGCGACCGGATGAGTCATCGCTCGACCGGATCGGACCAACGGGCGAGACGTGGCAGCCGAAATAGAATGAATGGCCAAATTGAAGGCGTGATTATTCCAACACTGTATGGGAACCGAGCACTGGGGTTATAGGACAGTAGCCCACGCATATTAATGCTCCATCTTTAGGCCATCGAGTTTGGTAGATTGGACGATTAGTTGTTTGGAACAAGATTTTTATCTCAATTATTCAGAATTCGCCAGAGCCTCTATATCATGCCCACTGAAAATTCGACGTTACATAAATACTGACCCACTCCTCCGAAAATGTAACTTGAACGGATGTTCAATGATTTTGGTTGTAAACTGCTTTGTTGTTGTGTTCTGTCCCCTGGCTTTTAACAGTAATTGTGTTGTATATTCTATTTATGCCAATAATTGTTTCACGTCTGTTCACCGCTGCTTAGGGTATTCTCAAAATTTCCAGACACTTGCTCTATTTTTTCCCTACTAGTCCGAATTTCTTTTGTCAGACATCACTGTCATCAAATGTTCTTGGGTATTCAGTGATGTAACTTCTTGAGACATTTCTGCAAGTTTAATTAATTCAGACTGTATATTTTCTTAGTTAAATTGCCGAGGACATTCACGACTAAGCACTCCGGTTAAACTGGGATATGCGACACGATAGTTGACCAGCTTGCGATAAACCAACCTTCAGTTACGATTGATCAGGCAGGTTTATGGGTTAACGAAATGAGTGCGCACAACGAGTTGCCAACGTTATATTGTAAATTGAAACATGTTTATGCACATGACGGAAGGTTTGGTAGTAATCGCTTTGAGTTTGCTGATCGAATGGAGCCAGAAGTGCCATTTTGCATTTCAGCATGCTTTACATGATTTACAAAAGAAGGACGATTGATCGCAGTTTTCAGCTTTAAAAAGGCAAGCCTTAGGGTCGAACAGGCGGCTCGCCAACATTAATCCAGGGTTTTGGTCTATAGTTAATCTTCTGCTGGCAATCACATTAATACCCCTGATTAGGTTTCCGAAATATAAGTGAGATCTGATCTGAATTCCTCGTGACCATTTTACAGAAATTGACAAATCAGACGTTAGACATGTGTTCTTTGGTTGTGAAAATTAAACAAGCGCATCAAAACAAACGACGAAATACATGAAGGATCATATGATTTTGGAGGAGGCTTCAATATGCTTGGCGACGGTTGACGAAAAACAATCTTGTTTGACGTGACACATCCGTTAGCCATGCGTCGCTGTAAAATGGAAGGTATATTCATGACTTTTTGCTAGTTTTATACTAAGGCGCCTAGTCATCACTAGATGTTTCTGCCAAGGTTGTATTCCAGCCCTCGCTTTAGGTTTTCATGTGTCATCATTTTTGTTCACTTTCCCGTCGAACTTGGGTCAGATATGCATAAAGTGTAATCGTATTCGGCCGGCTGCAATCTCTCCTACGCAATTAGAAGAATGTACCTTCTAGATAAAGCTGAATTCTACTGTTAGTTCCGGGATTAAAGCAAATTACGACGTGAAAATCCTACGAATTGTCAAACAGAATAAAACTTTTCGTGAGAGGCTAGTAATAAGTTATAGAATAAAATTAGGGGACTGGTGACCTATACTCGCAACAATTATATTCAATGATAATTCATGTATGGGTGTTTCAAAAATGGGCTAAAATTGGTCGCACTTTTGAAAGGTCCTCATCAACGCTTGAATCATCCAGAGTCGAGTTTTGAAAGGCAGCCAACGTTCGCATAATCTGACAATGTTGATCGATTTTTCGTTCACGCTACGTAGGGTATGAACGTAATCTCAAGTATGACGAGCCTGATTGTCTAAATATGAGTGAAGCTGACAAGGTTATCACCGGTCCTAGCAGATAAATACGAGAAAAACTTCAAACTACTCAAATCATTCAATGTTTGTGAAATCTGCGGACAGTTCCACAACTAACACAGAATTTTTGGGTGGTTTTGAAACGAACCACATGTCTCTGCGACATAAATATTTCTAACGGGCTCCTGGTGGATTTCTAAAACACTGGCATTATAATTAAAATCTCTCTTACTGGGGCAAATCTGTGTTTGACAACTTGGTTGACTTGTCGAACTTCAGTTTTATAATTGTGCAGTTTTGCTGTCGACAGGTTGGACAGTATGCTTATGCTCGCCACTATTAAGGGGCCAGTGAATTTTCATTACCAAGGTGCGGGAAATCGCTTTGAGTAGGATATCACTGAGACGGCATTTGGAAGCGAACAAGAAATATTGGCCTCCAACAACATTTTCCAAGATATAAGGTTCCTCTATAAGGTGAGGTACTGTTGATCAGCTTTAACAGGCACCCAAGTGTTGCGTCCTGTTTTCATCAAAACAGGCTCACTAAAAGGCTTATCGACGTAACGATGCTGCAATCAAATGTGAGGTTTCCATCGACCATGTCCATCCTGTGAATTTTCCCCGAAATATAGACGCCATATAACCTCCGTCTATACTGAACTTCGAAGTACCCTCGAAGATATTAACTACTGCATCATGATAAGCTGTGACATATGTGTAACATCTTAGTGTACTCAATCGCCTGTTTATTATGTGAAATTTTCATATCATTATTATTCCTAGTGCTTCAGAGCAGAAATGTCGGGTTTGGGTATATTCTATAAGCGTTTGGACTTGTGTTATCTTACTCTGTTTGTTATGAATGTATTATTAGTGGAGACAAAACAAGTGGAAGTATTTATTCTGTGTGACTAACCTTAGTGTTCATTAGAAGACGTAGACGAGTTTTAATTAAAACACCACATTGGAGAGTTGTAACATTTCAACAAATAAGACGGGCTTCAACGCCGACGTCGCAAAACAAAGCCAGAAACATGGCACATGTTGTTACGAATTTCCTTTACTCCGTTTAAGATATAATACTAAATTTATAACCCGATCTTCAGCATTATCAAAGGTGAACTGTCGGTGTTCAAGAAAGCGTACAGCCAAACAGTGAACTGAGTCTCCATCATTGAACTGGGCAGTCATTACTATTTTGCGCATGGTGCACAACATGTTTTCTTCCACATCACAATATTCATCAACCAAAAGGGACAAACTCGTTGGGGAATGTCTACGCAGTTTTACAGGTGCGGCTATAGGACTGGTATCAAAAAAATTGTTTATACCAAACGGAGTTAGGGATGGAAGCATGATAATCTGTTGCTAGTAGGAATGTTTAAGGAGTATGTTGCCTCCAACGGGAAATTTTATCCATATTGGTTCAACGTACCGATCAATTTGCGAATCACGGTGTAGCCAGAGTATGTGTATTATTCTCCCGGGAAAGCTTAACCCAAGCACAATAAATTGCATGGCTCCACGGAGGAAATAAAGATAGGGCATTTTCAGTTAAGTCGTCGGCGATAGTCAAACTCATAAAACAAAATCAACGGAAGGAGCTCTTTCATAATCCAATCTGAAAAATAACCATATCTATGTACACCAAAAAATATAAATGCTTTGTTGGCATGCGTTATTAACCCGTAGTCTATGTGATCCATGAAGTATAGCGTTTTCAAACAACCAAGTTAAGTACGTCGATTTGTTTGCCGCTTGGCCCTCTGAAATACCGCGATAAAAAGTGCGACAGTAGTGTGTACTCAACACTTTTTAAGTGACTGAATACCTTGAATGTAAAAGGTTTCACGTAATTTCAATAGGAGTGAACCATGCACACCATTTTCAGTTTTCTAATCGACCAATTTTTAATGCGGTACTCAAGAAATCAAGTTCTAAAGCTCAAACGGACACGCTGAGAAGAAGTTCCTTGGGTTGCCAGCTGATTACTGACCATGTGTCAACCTGTATTTCAGGGCACATCAACCGCAATATTTAACTTCAACTCTGCCGTCAGTTTCACACCGTGATAAGGTATATGTAACCGCAATGTTGGTGTATTCATCCTTCCCAGTTTAATTCGCTCAGTTATGTCGACTGACTAAAGAGTAGGCTGTCAGAAAGTAAGGTAACATAACTTCCCCTCACGAACCATATAGCAAGTAGGGTTATCATAAGTAAAATAGCTGTAGCGACACGACAGCCATACAATATTATGATAAAATACCAGTTTCACTGAAAGTTAAGAGGTCTACTCACATCTCTTTGTGCAATAACATGTTTTAGAAAATTGACTGTTGGTGCAATTGTCAACTAAACAGAAAGAAACAGGTCTGCATAAACTAAAACCTCCACATCTTAGGACACTTGTCGTCTATGCCAATTCTTGCACCTAAATTAAGAGTCCATCTCGCTTTGTATTATATATCTTTTCATCGAAGCAAATTAAAACGTTCATCATGTTCCGGGCGGTGAAACAGCTACAATGAGATTAAAATTGTGAGACTTTAAAAACTGGCCTTCAAGAGGATTTTCCAACTGAGGGGTTTATTAGGGAAGTTGTGAAATAGGGGAATGACCAAATAGTATTTATTACACATATGCTTCAAAATTACATTTCTCAATTGTCATTATAATAGAAATTTTGAATCATCACTGCGGCCACTTGTTGTCAAAGTGATTTTGCAAGGGCAAATTTTTAAACTCCCGGTTTAATATCAGAGGCACTAATGCAAATATCGACCGACTGACTGCATTTTTGACATGTTGATAACGAAATATAATCACAGTTAAGGAACAACTGACGATATATTTAGCTTGCTTGAGATCGTTCATTTCTGACGTGCGAAATCATTGTCTTGGTTGGAACATTGAAAATGGAGTATCACCGATTGCGCCGGTAAAGTACTTAGTGTTATACAAGCATTAACTGAGAGAGTTTAGCAAAGCTCGTGAGCACATGAGTGAGTGAGCATAAAAAATCCAATTTCCGTTTGAAACAATGAAGATATGTTGGGTTGATTAATCACTGGTTTCGACGCATAAATCTCTAGAACGGTAATGCCACCTTAGTGTGTTTTATATTTTGCCAAATGAAATCTGACTGGACAGGTGACAGTAGTTTGTTCCATCAAACTACCAGAACAATAGCTTTGCTAGGTTAATTAGGTTAATTTATACCGGAAGAGTGTAAAACAGGGCAATCACTTGAATTTTAGATAGTTGTGCCTACACATAATAGTGTTCCGGGCGGATTTTCTTCAAATCACGCGAAAGCTGTCCCACGTTCACAGCATAAACATTGAAGTAAATTCGCTACGTGTTGCACATCATTTCCTCGTAGGCTGAGATGGCTCTGACGTCTGTCTTTGACTTACCAATAAGCATGCAGTCACCAAATTTCCAGAACCGTTACCTGGAATTGGTTTGAAGGTGGTTTATTCGATTAGGATTGCAGAAAGCACAGTCGTTACAGAGAAGATGTGCGACCGGTTAGCTGTGTTGTGCTGTTTGTTCAGTGTGTGTGAGCAAACGATGAAGAGCCCGTTATTTTCCTAGAGTATGGGATCTTCAACACTTACGCATGTGTTGGTAGGTTGAACAGCGTTCTATCAAAAATGGTGCGTGTGCCCGTCTACTGTTAGTTCACTAATGAATGAGGTAGAGGAGGATAATAAGTTGTTTCTTTGGCTGAACAGAAGGAAATTTCGTCGTGAAATGTTTCCTGAGAACTATTTCCAAAGGAAGTTTGCACTCTCGTCCTGTATATCACAGGAGAAAGCTCGCTTTACTTCGCTTTGGTACATGGTACATAACGCAACCCTTCCCGTCCGCATTATACACCCTTTTTACAATACGAAGTAAACATATAAAAATAGGAAAGATCATATATGCTCACTTTACTAGGTAAATGCGCCCGCAGATTTACTCAGCCAAAGACAATCAACCAAATTATGCCATCAATTCTTTGTTGTAAAGTAGCCAGATTCGTACAGTGCAATAGTTATGTAATGACAAGTAGCTTATAACCAACGTGCCGTTTGGTCTTATCTTGACAACACAGCTTCGGCAAATGAATTGCAAGGTAGGTTTTCGATGCCTTAATCTTACAAAATGTTTATCCGAGAATTTTCATCATATGCCGCTTATCGTCGAAAGTCATGAAATATTTAACTTTTAGGACGTTCACGTCTACTGTGTTCCCTCTTGAGTGAAAATAATATTTTGGTCGTTTCCCGGTGAATTTAATATTATTCTTATTACCGCAGATCTTAAGAACGAGATGGAAGGTGAGCATTTTTATGTATTTCAGCTAACATTATCAGCAGAATCATTTCGTAAACATTAAACCCCTCCACATTTTTTTAACAACAGGAGTTTTGTATGATACTTTATTAAACATGGTCTAAAACTATCTATACCTCGTTACTTTCATCACCAGAAGTCTGACCTGAATTGCACATTACCTCGTCATTGCTGATGGTATAACATTAACTATCATAATTTTGATGAACTGGAGACATTTAATATGACTCAATTAATTTGACTAAGTTCAATGTGAGAAGCAATCCTTACGCGCCCATCTAACACCTTGATCATAAAAAAGAGATTGTTGAATAAAAATATTTGCTATAGAATATAATATTCACTCAGTAATCGGGTTTCATTTAAGTAAAATGAGGAGTTATATAAAGGTGAAGAGTCTAGGTCATTTTAATGATTATAAACCGGACAGTAAATTGTTCGGAGCATAGTGTTGAACTTCAACTACCAGTTTACTCCAAGTCTATCGATGAGTTTACTGCAGTTTGTGTGGATCGGTTATATCAACGATGTCAACAACGAAGGAAACTTTTTCATGAATTAGTGGCAAATTTTAACCGACTTCATTATTCTATTTGATTGCCTTGAATATCGTAGGCTATTATAATGTGTAACGATTAAAAGAAATTACAACTACGGTTGAGTGCACTGGCCTCCAGGCCTACCTGCTTCAAACTGCGTTTAAATTATCTGCCAACTAAAAAAAATAGTTCCGAGTTTAAGCTCGGTAAGTATAAACTGCGTAAGAAGACGTCATGGCATGTTGGCGATTAACTAATGGAATTATTGGTGTAAAGTTTTATCTTACAGGAGCGACATGGTAAAACGGTGGTTCAATTTCGTCTGTTTGCATCTACAAATCGTGAAATAGTGGGTAATTGTTTGAATAAATAAGCCCAAAAGTGTATCGCGGATACTGGAACGTCAACTGTTATGTGATCAGTTTTGAATGTATGTTAAATAGGACATCAAACAACAAACAGATTTTGTTGTAGATAATTGTGACGGGTAAAGTTTCCTCATGTTTGCCTTTAAAAGAACATATTGCTGCAAACCACTACTTTACGAAACCTTAAACCATCAATGTGAAACTAGGAAGCACTTATGTTTCCTGATTTATAACCTACTGAAACATCTGAATCATCTGAATCATCTTCTATGCATTTTAACAGAATGTACTACGATCACTTGCGTATGTACTAAGACTTAGCCAGCACACTCATACTGTCCATATCCCGTTGGCTTTTATCTCATGGTTCCTGAGGCGTTTCCTGTAGTAATGCCAGGAGTGTTCTAGTGCCCGATGCATTATCAGGAACCCAAGTTCCTGAAAATCTCCAGCGCAGAAACAAACAACAAGTACTGTTGCGGGCTGCGCGCCGGAAGATATGCAAATCTGGTCACGCCTGCTAAATGGGTTATCCGATTCGATGCTTGAGAGTATTTCAGTTCTTCTTCTTTACCGTGGTCACTCAAATCAAACACAACCCACTTATGCCATTGTTTGTCAACTGGGCACATGTGATTTTCGGAGCGGGGACCACTTCATCGTCAGATTAACAGGGTACACATTTCAACCTTAGAATTCCAGAAACTGCCTACTGCTTAATGCGCCCCGTAATAAATCGAGCGAAATTTATCTGTACATAAGGCTCGGTTAAAGTTGGTATTCCAATACGTTAGTGCTTGAACACATGGAAAGTGGAGAAGAAATAGCAACTGAAGAGCACCATTGTGAATGCAGATGGGAATATTGCATTCCTCAGAATAGCATACTTAAACCAGACCTACAGTGCGCGGTCGAGAAATCATTTGTTTTGAAAAGGGTGTAATGAATGTTGATCTACTTTCTCGAAAATCACATCAGTTATATTACAATCGCGTTCACTTGATTGACACCAGGTATTTCAGTATGGAATTCAGAATGCAGCTATGTCAGCAGCTATGACAGTCAGAGTCAATATCTGTCGTTTCACTCTGAACACCAGACAGTAACAGGCATTCAAACAAAAAAATTAGGTTGTGTCTGCGATTAACTTTCAAATTTCAAATTAAAACTACGTAACTGGTTTCATTTTTGTGTGTAATTAATATAAGGCTTGCCCGTGATTCTGCCTGTCGTCAACTCATATGAAGATGACTTCCTGTACCAAACATAATTGGTTAAATATCATATACAATCATCAAAACCACAAAGACTGAAGTTTTTTTGACAAATCACATATATAATGAGAATTATCACTGTTCACCTTAGTTAGCCGTGTGAACTGAATATGCTGTTGTTTACAGCTGAAGAAGGTGAATTATGGTAGTTTATTTTTCACACATTAAACTTGCAGATGGCCGTGGATGTTTAGACAATAACTGCATATAGTGGTTACTTGACGATCATCTAGCAGTTCCAAACCATTCCAAACATCTCCGGGGGAAATTATTAAAGATTAAACTGTTTCGAATCAATGGTTATGAGGAGCTTATCCCGAAAATTGTAAAAACCGTTACTTGGTTGTTGTTATATGGAATTCACAATGTTTCCACGGATCGAAATATTTCCGCACATAACAACTTAATGGTTGACAAAATGAATAATTTACAACCAAATGGTGTCTTTTCACGAGAAGTGACAGGTGGCTTTCGGTATCTTACAAGGTAGTAAAACAAATAACTAAACTCTACAGTATGCAAACACAGACTGCAGGTTGTCGTGTGACAAGGAGGGACTTCGAAGGGAGGGCCAATGAACACCACATATATCCACGAATTTCGAAATAAAAGTGTGGCGTTGTTGCTGAATAAACTAATCTCGTTGGTTCTGAATGGATGCGTCGGTGATAACCACTTTTTATTTATTAATGGTAGGTCAGATATTAACGAAATTATTTCGTTGATAGCAACCTACGCCAGTTGTACCATGTGACAAGTGTGTGATCCGCGCAGAAGCTCACTTAAATGACTCATGTAATCAAAACGTTACGACTCAATATTTGCTAACCACACGGTTTGAAACGAAAATAGATGCAAGATTGCGGTGTCTGATAAAATCTGGAAGCAATATTGGGCACTAATACGCACATATATTTAGTTATGTCATGACGACGGATCAGCGAGTTAAAACAAGCAACAACAAAAATGTGGAGTCGTACGCACGCACAATGATAGCGTTGCCCAGATCATAGAAATGAACAATACGAACAAAGAAAAGCGTTGCCGAAAGAGATGCGGAGATATGGCGAGAAAAATGTAGAGTTGAAATAGAAGATAAAACATGAAGAGCAATTCAAAAGACGCTTTGAGATACGCAAGTTATTAGGTAAAATTTTGCTGATAATTTAACCGCAGCGATGAAGGACATAACAGCAGGTTGTTTACCAATGGTGCAAAACCAGATAATGTCGACGATTTTCTCATTTACAGCTAATACAAATAAGCTCGAGGGTGAGTAAATCGTGTCTGCCGTACTCCATAATTCAACCATCTATCACCTCGGTGGCAAATACACCGTATGCAGACGATAATTCTCAGGTGTATTCTGTAGTTGTCAATCCTGATGTTTCACTCAATATCCATTCGGCAAACCACTCACACTCGAACCCGGTTAATTGGAACAACTTGAACATTAGGTTATTCAATTTGATCGCCAAGTCTCCCAATGCATTAAAGCAGAATGCCACGTCTACCCGTTATGTATCATTTTATTCGTCTACTGAAGCCGAACACGAATGCTTCAATTGTCTCGAGTCTGAAACAAACCGGTCAGGGACACCACGGTGATTTGCAGTGATGTAAAATCGGATGATTTGAGCAAGGATTGGACGAAATGCACACAATTACATAGCTGTTGTTCTGGAAACTTCCAACCAGATCATCAGCAGCATCGCGTGTGCGAAATGTTTTGCATGTTCGCATTTTGCAATCAGTGGTGGGACATAGGTGTTTGAGTATACCGACATTGTCTACGTCACATGGAGAAATGGACGACAGATGAATAAGCATTGGACACCCACGAAACTGATTGGAAATTTCGTACATGAATGGGTAGCATTGTTGGTAAATTACTCGAGACGATATCCATCGACGGTTGTTCACATAAAACAAGTGTGTTCTACAGAATAGCGATCACAAGAAGGATGGAAGTAATAACTGTTCAGCTTAGCAGAACACATGAAATAAGTGATCATTTTCCGGCAGACTAGCATGTGAGCAATGTGAAGACATTCCAATTTGAATGAATTTGTGATTTAGCACACGCATGTCGCACGAGTTACCACCTGTTTGTTAATTAGTTGACATCTGGAGTGCCTACTCGAATTTCCCTAAAGTTGGTTGTCTTGCCATCCGTAGCTCGAGAAATCAAGATTAGTGGTAAGTTAGTTATTCTCAATGTATTTTCCACACAATTACCTATTCTCTCAGTCATTAATGCATACAATATAGCTTGCGGTTGTTACGATTGTAGCACTGTCAGCAGATTGACTATATTGTGTTAACTGCTATTGAAATCCGCCTGGGTCGGTGTATGTAAACGAGTAACCGTCCAGTTCGAATGTCTGGCTGAGTCCATAAGAGAATGCACACAGTCCGGTAGAATTTATTATATCCGGCTTGCTAAATTGAGTATATAGTGCCTGAATGAGTTAGTATTTATTTTAGATTAAATAAGTGCGAAACACATTCATACTTGATGTAAAGAGAATGGCGGTATACCATTGCGTTTGATACTCAACGTTCATGGGATATGACGCGTAGAGTGGGCGGTGGAATTAAATCTCGAGAACGAACTCTCAAATTTGGATAAAATTGAACTGTTTTGAAAGCGAAACGAAGCAAGCTGTTGTATTCAACATATCTCGCTAATTATCAGTGTGGTCAATAGGAAATTTGTGACTGTGGGTTAATCGCCTCTGTGAAACACAATTTCACATTTCACGTAATTCTACTCACATGTTCACAGTAGTATGCATTAGTTTTGTAATTTAACGTCACTCGTCCGTTTGCAAAGCTTGCGCCTACTCACAACCTTCTGATATATCATTATGTAATTCTTTCCCATAAACTGAATATCGGCCATAAACAATTGAACTGTGTCTAATTGTATTACTCATATTTTGCTTCCTACCACCAGGAACCACATTTGTTTATATTTATAACAGTAACCCACTCCATATTTTATCGCTGGAGTTAACTGGACGCTTT
>JTDE01002337.1:79856-93461 GCA_014338405.1 Paragonimus skrjabini miyazakii | reverse complement strand
CACACGCAAGCTTACTAAAAGTCTACGCAAAGTAATTGAACATCAGTTGGTCAAACAACCGAAAGAGATAAAGGGAGCCTGTTCATCTGGGAATAGCATACTGTTATTCCCTCTGATTCGGGGTTGCGTTGTCCATCGTGTCCGTTTGGGAAAGACCACATGTAAAAATGGTGATTCACTTATCACCAACCAGTCACGTCGACTTGAAAAGTGAGCTGAACAACCGGACCATATAGATCCTACTGGTGAGTTAATGCGTACCACACAGTCTTCCGTTGGAAGCAGAAGTGGTACCAGAGCAAAAGTTGCTGGAGCATAACAAAGCTCCCGGAATAGATCTCTTTCCCTCCCTGTTCAAGGATAGTGAAGAGAGAACCGAGAAACTTCTTCAAACGGTTAGAAATGCCGAAGAGATACTTCGTGATTGGATCTCATCAACAATCAATCCCATTTCGGAAGTCTACGTGACAACCACAGAAGGCACCAATCTAGTATCTTCCGCGTCGAAGTTACAGACTTTTTCTTGCATTGGCTCACTAAGCCTGGAGGAAGCCAGATAAGTGTAGAGTACGCAGGAATCCTATCCGGTCGAGAATGCGTTGACCATATCTTTTAACCTAAGACCAGTCATAGAGCATCAGCACCCCTACAGACGGCCGTGGTAGTTTTTAGACTTAAAGGCTGTCTTCGATTCAGTTGCTGATAAGATACTGTGGAATTATCCATTCGCAAAATAATTCCGGAGAAAAAGAAGTAGCTGTTAACAGCACCGAGTGTTCACCCTGCTTGCTGAGTGAAAGTTTTATGAAGAGCTGTTCCGGAGCCGATCACTTCTAGCGGTGGTTGCCAGGTTTGGCCCTCTCTTCCTGTTCAGTCGCATCATGGGCGACAGTCTGGAAAGTGTGCTTGAGGTTGACTGTCTTCTGACACTAAGTTGATGGACGTGGAGTATGTGGGTGATATTATCTTGCCTAGCTTCTTTGTCGAAGACGTACAGATCATAATAAACGAGTTGTTTGACCGGACTGGTCTGCGTGGAATACACTTCGTATCCTTAATATGCAAAGCGCCGATTCAGGATTAGGGTACTTACATATCCATGTATTTTTTTTTGTAGCAGACTATCTTCTTGAGAATGCGGACAGCATCACATAATTTCAGAACAACTTGTGAACAAACAGCAATTTATTTCATTAGTGATATTTCACTTCTGACCCAGAAGCTTCTTGAGATCAGATGAGCCATTTATCGATCGTTCACAAGTTGTTCTGAAATTATGAATGCGCAATCGGTCTCAGGCATATTCCCACAAATATAGCTTCATCTGGTTAGATAGCACTGTTTAATCATTCTGTAATACTTTTGATATCAGCGAGATTATTAATGATGCACGTTGTTTTTACCAACCTGCGTCATCTATGGCTTCAAAATGATTTCCAGCTGAAGCTGAAAAGAACGGCGTACAACGCTCGTGTGCGATCTGCCTTGTTCTATGTTTCCGAAAAGTGGCGTATTGGCAACGAACATGTCAACCAGCTTAGTGTGTTTGACTGTCGGTGTCTTCACCAACTAGCCCAAAGTAGAGAAGGCGGTTCGTGCAAGCCATGCGTTCGTTTGCTAGCGCATGTTTAGGAACGCTCAAGATAAGCAGTCAGAAAATCAGATTGTACAGTGCGCGACAGTTGGATCACGTACTCCACATGATAGCTAGGCGTTTTCTGCATCGGACATTATTTACTGAGACCAGGTCGTCAAGAAATATGAAGATCAAAACTACTCCGTTGAGTAAAGTGGGTAAATGTCATCTACCCAGTTAGGGACCTCGCTGTCACCCAAGTTGCCCGTTAGATGTACTATCCGAGATGGTAGCATGCCGCACTCATCGACGTGCTTGCATACATGACATATCTGGCCCTTTTGTTTAGCTCTGTTTTATCTAGTTATGCCACTGATAAGTAATTTGGCAAGTAATGTGATCTTTGACATGACTTAGTGATTCAGCTGGTAGAACATTCGCCGCGTTTGGGCATGCTGCTTCTATCGCTGGTCCGAATTTAGGTGAGGTTCAAATTTTCACAACTGGGTCCCTTCGAAATTAGTTGATTGCATTTTTTTTTCTTTTTTTGTGTGTGTGTTTATTCTGCATCGTTGCCATGACACAGAGCGGCTCGAATCATAAGTTTCTGTTCAGGTTCACGACCGTTACGAATAAACGAACGGTAAAAATATACATTATTAGTGAGCTCTAATAAGGGACCGGTTAAAAATGTTGTCCGAGCGCGAAAGCTGCTTTCAAACATGACTGGTGTTTGATTTATGTTAATCAAATCTCGTCATACACCCAGAAGCTGTTTAAACAGTTAGCAATGCCAATCACAAACTCACGAAAGTAATTCCTCCAAATGGATTACGTCTGAGACACAGCCAATAAGCGAGCTACTATATGCGTACGCATGTAACCGATTAGCAACCAATGCACGTGTGACAGCTATTCAAACGTTTGTCGACGAAACCTATCGATCCGTTATGTGAATATCCACCAAGCCAAGTAAGTCCTTCTTCTTCAATTCACACCAAACATGGACGAGGAATGTATATGTTGGACGGCTGACAACACTCGCAACCCTCGACCAGACGGACACCTGCAACCTACACGCGTGCACAAGGTGAGTAATTCCGCGCATACACAGTCGCCCTTTGTGACGTCATCGTACATCATGTTCTACAGGTCCGTGTTTCAGGGAACTTCTGCCCATGCCCACGACTAAACACAGTGAGTTATGACAAGTTGCTGGCTTGTGTTGTGCAGGAAAAAGTAGAATCTCCGTAGAATGTGCAGTAACTGCTGACAATAAAACTGTGCATTCGTGAATATGATATGAGAGGCAGGACAGCTCCATACGTCAGAAATGGTGCGCGCATGAGACTACTGCACTGAACCTTCATAATAGTTAACTGCAGTCACGTGAAAATGTCGAGAAGTTACTGAGTCCATCCAAAGTAAAGCCGGAAGCAAAACATTCAATTTTGCAGTCATCAGAATATCTCCTTCTCTAGCGGTCGTTTCATTACGACCAACGCTAAATGAGTCGTTATGTTTCTTGAAAAGTGTTATCCACGACTGCATAGTCATCTTGTAATCGTTTAGTCTTTCGTATTCAACCGCTACTCTTCCCAACACGTTGCATGTCAATCGCTTGTCAAAACTGATAGTATGTGATTGTCACCTCCAGCGGTCAAGATTAGGAAAGCACTAGTCTCGCTGAACAGTGAGCACCCGTTGTGCAGTACGAGTGTTTATGGACTGAGTCGTCTTGTGCATACGTGAAAGGCTGATCGTGCCAGTTTGGCTGGATGTTGAGACCGATGTCGGTCGTTGATTATCAACATTCGCTACCCGTGCTTCTTATATGGTGTGAATTCGAGAGGATTCTCCCATGTGTAGTAGGTAATTCATTCAAGAAGTAGGCTCCTCCATTGACATGCGTTTTCCCCTGTGAAAACGTACTTGCCAGTTTGCCTAGGATTTTACGAAAATATAACAGCTAGTGAAAGGATTGATTACTGATGAACCATTTCGAACAGCTATCTGAACCGTTGTTGTCTGATGCATTCACAGAAGCTCTAGCTGTCTGTTTACGCTAGAAATCAAACCCCTGAGACTGCAACTATTCTAAATCGTACGATAACGTTCACAGGAAAACAACCAAAACTGATACAACTGAAAGCTACCACCGAAGACCCGAGACATTTTGAAACATTATGTATCTACACGAAAATTATCGTTTCAACTGCACAATTGTTGACAGAATACGGAATTTGTGGCTAAATGTGTCCACAACAAAGTACGCCAACGCTGCGATGATTGCATGTATTTTTTTATATTTTTTATCGAACTCTGTCGCAACATGATACCAACAAAAAGAGGTGAGAACAGAAACAAAACAGCGTTGCTTCGGCCGTTTTAACTTCGCCCCTTTAATGGTTATGCTGGAACGGGAAAAATGGACGGGATGCTCAATTTACCAACCATCTTCGTGTAGCCCAGGCCTGTGACATTTCGTTTTGTACATCAATGGTTTCTCTTGGAAGAAGTTTACTGCAGTCCGAATATTGTGTAGCTGCACTGGAGACTGATAAAATAACAATCGCTCTGCTATATCTCCTCACTGCATGCGAATTTCACGTTAGTTTGGTCTTTTACTCGTGCAGTAAACGTACTCTAGTGTGACTATCACTGGTGTCGGGAGTAAGCGTCGTACTGTCAATATTTTTCAGTTCAGTTAACTGCACCACACGTGATAACTGATTACAAATCTGCGAGCAAAACTGAACAAAAAATGTTAAAGTACAGTAATATAACTGAACCATTAAACTAACTGGTTTCCGTAGGACAATTATTTTTTATACAGGCCCTAATAATCTCGTGTAAACCTAAATTCTGTTGTACCGTAACAGTTTCTAATTAGTCCGTCCGGCGGTGCCACTTCTAGAGGCACATAAGCTCAGGCCGACAGAGACAGTGTTTGAATCTATCAACCACGACCAAATAACAGCAAAGACCTGGGGTTTCTCAAGTAACATAAGCAAACTGAAAATAGGCTGCATAAACCAACCTGTCATAGTTTCTTCGTCAACGTCGTTTTCCAAATTCTGAAGTGATTGTTTCAACATGCGTGTTTCACTAGATAATCGCTTCAGGCGTCGAAAAAACAAACGATTCGCATGGGACAATGGCAATGTGTCCGCAGCTGGCGTTTCCTCTGACCTGCGACCTGTGTTTGGATCACCCGGTTGCATCGCGGCTGTCATGTAATGATCATCTCGCCGCGCAACCAGCTGTGGGGGCATCTCGCACGCACGGGATTGAGAGAGAATTGGACGCGAACCAGATGTCAAAGCATTGTGAGGCGAATGGGTGCCGGCAGCGCGGGAAGTATTGATTTGTCGGAATGCAGAAGCAACCACTCCGGCGGAGGAAACGTCTGTTGTAGATTCACCGACAGAACACTCAGGCTTCGCTTGAGAATGCGCAAACTTGCATCTACGGAAACGAAGTGATGCTGGTTACTGTTAAAAATGGTGATTGGTCAAATACTATCTCTTAGAGTAAGCATGGTCAACAGGTTATGTTACACAATGTAGTGCAGGGACAAATAGAGAAAATCGTTTAACTGCGCTTATCCCAGTTGGTTAGCAGTGCCTAACTACCACAGTGACGTACATACGCTGACCGGATTTATGTTTTCATGAGTCAGTACATCTAGAACACGCACTCACGTTTCACTTTCACATGGAACAGGTTGCTGGCGGTCAGGACAACTGTCTTATCTTCAAGTAGATGAGGTCAACAACTCATCTAGATCTATAACTAACCACACACCTTCTACGGTCCATTAAGCCAGCTCACAGAATCAAAATAAACAGGACTGCCATTAGACATCGAACTGTAGTGTTGTTAAGACTGGCGAGTTAATGTAATGTACTACTTACCAAAGGTAAAAAGTAGCAAGACGCAGGTATGAACTAACGACGATCAGCAGCATCGTAGAATACATACAGCCGAAACGTAGAACAAATTAACAGCTTGTGATCAGTGTTGCAACAGGAAGCCGTAGGTGCGCTACTGATGAGCAATGATTGAATAAATATAGTGTGTATACTGATAGTCTACTGTGGATACTCTAGGTACTTCGTCTTTCGCGCTCATAGCAGTACAGTACAAGGTTCTGCAAACTATAGTGGACAATGCACGATACGGCAGTTACTCCAGCAACTTCCACAGTACTTAACTCAATAGGCGTACGTAGCAGATTTCTGCTATCTCAGTTATCAATCACAGAAGCGGAGTTCCACAGACAATTTAGAGCAGACTGGAGGATAACTGATGCTGACATCGATGGCCAGGAACCAAAGGCGTATGTCCATCTTGCACAGAGCAAAACGAAACTCACAAACGCATCACAAGCCTTACTACAAGTTAACAGAAGGCCGCCTTCGACAATGTGACCTAGACAGATATTCGAATGAACGAGTGGTGGGGATGGTAACTTAGGGTAACAACGATTTAGTAGCATGAACATAATAAAGTTACAGAAGAACACAGTCAAACTGACGTATGGCAAACAACAAGAATTAGCGGGGGGGGGAATCCATGACAATCAATGTGCTTTGATAACATACTTTCCCGAAAACGGTACGGGCCCCATGAGACTGAAGTGAAGACAAGATTGCACAGACTCTCGTTTTGGTAACCAAATCGAGTCACTGCCCAAATAGGAGGTGCTCTCCAGAGTGTTTGGCAATAATTCAGAACCCGATTACGCAAGGTGCGATTTGTATCTAGAGTGCTCCTGAAACAATCAGCAAGTTCCGAACAACAAAATCATACGGACCCTGGGTCCTCACCGACCTATAATTAATTTATACACCAGACCATCTAAAACTGGCAGCAATGTGCTGAACAGAAGTAATTTTACTATAGTTCAAGCATCAAGCTGTAATTAAATATGAGTGGTGTTCTGCTTGAACCTAACCAAATGCCCGACTACTCATCAGTCATCAAACCACAGTTATGTACTTATTTGTGTGAGGATTAATGGCGACTTTAATCATAATATGGCAGTGACCTTATGGTCTAATATTACTTATCTGGTAGAAGATACCAGGCGAAAGAATCGAACATAAGGCATCGTGTCACAAGCCCAAACTCGCATCGATCTGGTCAACCGTGATTCGTCCGCCACATGTGCCGGGTAGATTAGGACGAGTGTTATAATTTCTTGAAAATACAACAGTGAAGGTAAGCAATGCCCAAATGAGTTCACGTTTCTTAAAAATTGCACTTCCTTTTCTTCACAGGTTGAGATCAGGCGGCCAGGTTATATTGGTCGACAAACTAGAAACGGCCCACAACAACCCAGATGGAATGCCTTCGGGAGAAGTTTATTCCAGTGCCCATGGACAGCTGGTTTGATCTTCTTAGTCCCCACTAGCACCGTGTACATTAGGAAATAAGACCTACGATCTGTTGAGTATGTGACCGAATGGTATTCTGGATACTTATCCACAAAGCCATGAGAGATGAAGGTAGGAATGTGAGTTACTTTACTCAGCTGTTACACCTCGTTTCCAATGGGCTGAAATTGATCAGCCATTCGTAGTTGACCCATAACCTTCCAGCTAACGATCCATTGCGGCACCAGGAGCAGTCGACATAGAGTATGCAAGCAGTTGATACCTGTTAGGTAGAAAGCCACCAAACAAACAGTTGTATCTAGTTACTGCACCTTTACATTACTTTCTTCATTTGCATTGTAATTCATCATTGGTGCTCCTTTTTGCCGTGGGCCAATCATTCCATCTCACCACACTCTGAGTGTTCATCACCGAAAGTGTTTTCCAATCAATAAACATTCCATCAAGCCTCGTTTGTTTTCTCAGTCGAGTCGCGTGATTGAATATACAATTAGCTGATCTGTTCAACAACTCAAGGACATAACAATACCAGTGATCATGAGGGAATGGGTGGACAGCTGTGTCAACTTACTGGATAACTCACAGAGCGTTTTACAGCCTAAGTGATCGTGTCTTCGAGATATGATGCGAAAGTGTCCGGACTAGTCTGCCGATGCATAATGTATTCGACTCCCCGTGTATGTGATGCAGATATGACCTCAATATAGATCGAAAAGAGTATCCATCATTTCGCCGGTAGTGGGACCAACCACACGTAAATGACAGTGTGTACTATGTATGGTCATCAGAACTTAATGAAAGTGAAAATGACAGTATTCAACCCTAACAATAGATTATATACAGACGAGTAACGGTCAGCGTGCTCGCTTCATAAAGTGAAAGACCGAGGTTCGAATCCGCATCCGGACAAGGATATACACTACCGGCAAGCATTAACCAGAAAAAAAACGGAATAAGCTGGTCGTAAAAATCAATCTGGAA
Source organism: Paragonimus skrjabini miyazakii (assembly GCA_014338405.1). Lineage (NCBI taxonomy): Eukaryota > Metazoa > Platyhelminthes > Trematoda > Plagiorchiida > Troglotrematidae > Paragonimus > Paragonimus skrjabini miyazakii. Next base: position 85,502 of record JTDE01002337.1, on the reverse strand, counting down.
GTGAAAGCTGCAGGTAAGTGTGAGTGGTAGTTAACTTGTAATGATGTGTTGTTGCCAATATCTGATAACAAGAATACGAAAACCACAATGACTCACGGTTCCACACCACGGCTACAACCGCCATTGGAAAGTAATGCACGTGACCAACACCAGCCCAAATTGGAAGCAGCTGTTTCGTGATCACTCAAGACAGTATCTGGGCTGGTTACACCCGCTGTGGACAGACAGGCACGGTTCCTATCGGTAGCGATAAGGTTTGCTGACTGTGTTTGTCGATAGCCTCGTCTGGGTCGACCGGTCGGTTCAGATCTCGGTCCGAAGCGATTGTGAACCTTTCCCAAAGCGCTAATCCGAAACGGTTTCCGGTCTAACAGACGTGGATCCTGTCGTCGATTGACGACCCGATGCCGATCGGTCAACAGCGTGTTACGCGAAGCCGGGAGGCGAAGCAACTCTTCCATCGCCGTGAAATTCGCACCAAAAGCCTGTTCTGCATCGTGCACATTTCCCTGAGGCTGATCACGGAAAAAATTCTGTGCATTACTGGCGGTAGGTTGCTCATCTATCGCTTCATCTGTAGAACTTTCCCCATTGAAACCGAAAGCATGTTCGAAACTGCTAGATGTATTTAGTGTAGCGGGGAACGCACCAGATGAAGCAGATCCATTTAGAAGTAACCGCGGATTTGGATCAGAATCACCACGAGGACTATTGTGTGTGGACAAGCAAGCGTAATCATCGGTATCATCGTCTTCACATCGACGGTCTCCATCATCTTCGTCACTGTATTGATGATTGTTTGGTTGAGCAACTTCAACAGCAGCCCGTCTCACTCCATCTCGATCCTGTTCATCTTCATCGTCACCTTCATTTTCACTTAATTCAACCGGTTCATCCGATCTGACTCGTGTACCATTCGGATGCACCACATTACTTTCTCGTATATGTGCACCGTTTTCATCCGGCTCACTGTCTGATTCTACCTGTGGTTCAACACCTTCGTCACCGTCTTCCTCTTCTTCTTCCTCCGGATCCATGTGGTCGTAGTCATGTGGTGGTTCATCTGTCACTTCGTGCGAACTGAGAAAACCGAGAATAGCCTGATCTTCGCTGTTACAAGATGCGGTGAACGGGCTCAAATCAATGCTGGATAACAATGCAGGACGATTGGTGTTCGAATAGGTAGAAACGAACAGATTCATTAATGGTTCCGATACCGACTCCAACGGATATTCATAGGAGCGGGACAGCAAACGTGAAGGGGCACTCGGGGGAGCCGCAGTTGTCTAAGATAAAGGAAACATGTGAGATTAATGGTTAGGCAACGAAAAAATGTGCACCGTTTGCGACAAACACTGGGTAAAGATACGGTAGAAACTAACCTGAGAACGAGGCTCTGAATCTGAGTCTTCATCCTCCTCAACCGCCTCCGGGCTCGAGTGACCTAGAGGACTATGGATACAAGCATGATGGCGGTTGATCTCGTCTTCATGAGCGACTCGGCTAGTTGCAATAGTCTCACTGTCGCTACCACCGTTCCCTGAACCCGGACGAGTATGGTCCTCCAGAGTGCACCAATTAGGCAAGTTCGAACTGGCGTGTTTGCCAGGTCCTACTTTTGCAGTCACACCCGTTGATCGTAGACTGGCATCACTGGATGGAACTGCGGGATCGGATTCCATGTGGTTCATGGGTAAGCCGCTCATGGCCCCATCGCCAGAGGAAGTGGAGGCAGCTGGAATTGGGTTAGTTGGGGATTGAACGAAAAAGGCTGGAGACCTATCACCTGATTTGTCGATAACTGCCCGGGCTTTCAGGTTGGCAGAAGCATTAGGCTGTTGAGTCATGACTAGTTCCAATTGTTCTTTCAGATCGGCCAGCTGGGAAAAACAGTGACCTTGAGTGGCCTCTAGCTGAGCGATATGCCACTGTTGGTCCCTACACTTTTGAAAGTAGGTAGGGGCTCTAACCTGGTAAAAAAATAAGCAAGCAAGATGAACAGTGAACAAACTATATGATAAATAAAACGTCAGAGGTTAGATTGGTGTTTGCGAAAGAAGTGAATTGTTGAGGAAAGAGAATGGAATTGAACAAACACATAAGTAAACAATAACCAAACGGGCTCGGTTAAGATGACTACCTCCTATTCGGTAGCACGACTAGAAAACGAAGGTTGTATGTATTAACAACAGACTGGCGACCCAACAAGGTTGAGATACCCAGAATTAAGCAAAAACGTGTTATCAGGCTATTAGGTTACCGCTTCGGCAGAAGTCATCCGTGCGAGATCACTGTTAACAAATCAGAAACTCGCTGGCAATGAAAACCGATCTACAATGCGTACAGGTATACCGCAATACAAAAAAAACCCACAAGTAAATAGTGAATTCCATAGAAAGAGATAAATGAACACGTGAAAGTCACACGTGCAGCGCCTAGCCCAGATGAGGGGTTTGAAAGCACCAGTCTCTAAATAGCGTGCGAGTTTTGTGTGTAAGCTTATATTTTCGATTGCAAAGATTACCAGTCGAACCAACCGAACATTCACTTCGTACCCTAATGCTGAAACGTTCTGAGAATCTGAACATTACTCACAAGCGAGTACAGATAAGGAATGCACAGACTGAAGGAGGCTGATAAAACTTATGTCATCCTCATTACCATCATCACCGTCATAACAGCCATGAGCTTGACTAGAAGTTACTGCGGTTCGGGCCACCATTTACTTCAACAATGATGTATAATACCCTAGAAGATGAAACATTACTGAAAAGATTATTAAATAAAGAACTATGGGAAAAGGACCAGAGATAGAATGGATGCAGGAACGCCATTGACTGCAATACACTGTCATTTCGGATAGCGTTTCCAATCAGCGATCTGATTGACCACTAGGGCCCCAGCCAGGCAGGCGACACCTACTCACTTTGCTCAATGAAGCAGTCAGGGTCTTCATATTTAGTGACCATGTTGTTGCTTGACCACCATGTGGTTTTATCCAACTGTTGGTGGCCTCAGTATATAATGCCCGGTACGGTAAATGATCAGATGACATACGGAGTACGTGACCTAACCATCGCAAGCTGTGCACCGTGAGTAGTTGACCAATCGATCGCGCATCCCGAGCGTTCCCGAATACGCGCCGGCGAACGGTCACATTCCTCAAACGATCAGTCCACTTAATGTGGGCCAATTGGCGGAGACAACGACGGTCAAACACAGCAAGCCTGTTGATATCTTTCTTGTAAACAGACCATGTTTCCGAACCATAGAGCAAACCGGAACATACACAAGCATTATATACCCTGTTTTCAGCGACAACCGAACGGCTTTTCGCGGTCAAAGACAAAGGCAACTGATGCCTCTGCTATCCTCGCCGATAAAACATCAGCAACAGTACAAGCTGACGGGATAATGCTACCCAACTATGTGGAGTTGTCCACAGTCTCAAGTGGAGTGTCTGCAGTGAAGAAAGTAGGAGTGAGAATGCCTCAGTCTTGAAGCAACACTTTGTACTTTGAAGGCGCGAAGCACATTTCATACAAACCAGCCTGGTCACTCACCTTATTCAGCATGGTCTGCATGTCTTCGATAGAGCGACTAAGTAAGAAAATAACCACATGTTCCATGTCGGTGAATCTAACATCGGGAAGAAGCTCAACAGCAAGCTCATTCAGCTTTTCACGTGCACCGTTCAAGATGTTGTCCAGGATAAAATTGAACAAGAAGTGGGAGGACGTACAACCTACACGAACATTGCTAGAGATGGTGAACGCCCGAGACAGTTGTCCATAACACCCCCCACCCTATTAGCAAAATGAGCATACATCTGAATCCGCACAGAGTGGTTTAAAAACAACCGGCAGGCAGTCTCAGTTTAGGAAGAGCAACAATGATGATGTCGTGAAGAGTAAAAAGTTGGCTGAAAACTAATGTAACCATAGTCTATCAAGCCTACTGCAAAAATACTTTGATTAGAAACAAAAAACTGTAAATTAATAAAAGCAATGAAAGTTCACAACAGTGAATCTGATGATTGACTTGTCCACAGAATCGGATCGGTGTCCATTGATCCGGAGTTGTTGAAATTCCGGCCGAAGTTTCTTAACCCACTAGTCCACGCCTATCTATGTTACAGTAAGCCAATGTTTGTATTTCCCAATGAACACGTTGAGTGCCTTCGCACATTTACTTCTTTTTGTGTGAAAAAGACAAACATGTCTACGCGATCTCTGATTAAAAACTGGTGGGCTAATTTATGTCTAGAATGGACCGACTACAGGTTGACAACAATAACTAATGCACAGATGAGTAAACTTATCGATCGCCAAGAGACAAACCGCCAAACATCACTGTCGATACAGTGTACTGTGTGCAGTAAATGTTAGGCGAATCAAAGATAAGCACCGAAACCGATTGGCGCAATCTGGCAGCAAGGTCGGTAGTTGCATGTGTGTGTGTGTGTGATCATCCGGACCAGAGGGGTAACCGCAATAACAACACCCATACAAGGACACCAGCACCATGTGATTGCATCAACATGGGAAGATAGTGCTACTACTCGGAGGTGATTGTGAGGATGAAGGCAGAATCGTCCGTAGTTCATTGTGCGACCGCAGCTGTGTAATCTCACTATTGATAGTTGACAAAAATTTCACTGGTTGTCTTATATAACAACCTGGAAAAATATTTAATATATTGTGTACGTTAAGTTTGAAAAATTGACTAACCAGATACGAATAAAATGTTACTGTGCAAAACATCTCATGTGTTACTAAATGTTTTTCCTACGGATAATGACAAAAATCTATGTAGCCGAAGTGGAGGAAAAACAATTTAAAAGTTTAAGTAGCATGGTGTAATCAATGAAATCAAAATGAGTTTTTCCAAGTGGTACAGTTACGCAATTGAGCGTGCGCTAAACTATGAAGAGGGGGTGTGACAAGATGACTGGGTCGAAGCTACACGATAGCAAGGCGCACCTAGATTATCAACAGATGGCCACGGAAAGTTAGTGTCATCACACGGACGAGTTAGTATAGGGATGACGAACACTCCATCAATGTCTAGTACACAATCATTGATGTAGTTGGAGAGAACAACAAAAAAGTCAGTATATCGAAGGAAATGAATCGCAGGCGCTGATGGGATTGTTAGCTTCATATAAATATGAAGCAGTTGTGAACGAACAAGTTTTCGTCAATCAGTTGAACAAATACTAGTTCCTTGGAGTACTTTAAAGTGCACTTGTTTTGTGGCACATTCGAGCAGTTCGTTCATGACAATCCACGCTACGTTAAAAATACGACATACCACAAACAAGTAACTGTTTTTGGATCGGAGGGTTTGTTTTAATTGTGAGGTCCTTTAGTAAGGTGACATTTAGGTATGCAGATCGTGTCTTCGCATTTTGACTCAATCGGTTTACGTTATTGATCGAATGGATCTGTCAATCAACGTGTGTTCGTAACAGTTCATGCTGGTGTTCCAATTGGACCAGCGGCTCAGTCCAGTACAGCAGTGAAGAAGTGATAATGAGCGCTCGTTTGCGTACGTAAAGTTCTTATGAGCTGTCTCCTACTGTGCTCGTTCCATTGTGACCTGACTACATGTGAGTGTGTGTGTGCTCGGATTGTACGGAATGTT
>JTDE01002337.1:69510-79756 GCA_014338405.1 Paragonimus skrjabini miyazakii | reverse complement strand
TTGACTGCACTGAAAAAAATATTGAACAGCGATAGAAGTCCTGAACCGTCTTCGATGATTTTGATAAAAAAAATGGCCAATATTGTTCAAATAACCAGTTCCATTCGTAAAGTTTCAAATAAGCAACAATTGCATAAACCCCGCACAATCGGAGTAAAAAATAATTTATTACTGTAGACTACTTATTATGTACGATAAGCAGTATAATAGATAACATGTGTCGTTGCGACGTACTCGTGTGGTGAGGTTTTGTCCGTGGTTGAAACAAGAAAAAGGTAGAGATGGAAACTCACATGGAACGAAAGGATCACTGTATCTGTCTCGCTATCCAGATAACCCTCACTGGCTAGTAAATCCAATCGGAAAAAGCGATTGTATCCCCATGACTCGCCAACTTCAAAGTGTGACGCAAACTCACGAACAATATTACGGGTTGAATCACGTGAGGCTTGGTGAATCATTTCTACACGATATTCGTACCTAAAGATAACAATGAGGTTATCAAAAAAGGAACCGTTTCATGAAAATGTGGCACAAATTAATTTCAGAAAAACTGACGAAACATGACGTGATAACTACGACGAAAATACAACGTAAATAGAGGATAGAAAAACAGTCTTAAAAGATTAGGCAGAGTAAAAGGTGGTAGTCTACTAACAAGCAAAATTACACCGGTCATAGTAACAAAGTAAGATACCATATCTACCAACAGACAGACCTAAAGTCAAATAGCTCTGATGATCGACAATGATAACAAGTATGGTAAACTGTCTATAAAAGTGAAACCCAATTGACGAGGTTTTGTCGTTTAGTGCTGAAACGTGTGTGTGGCAAAGAACATCAGATAGCAAATAAAGTTATATAATTTATGGGTTCACGATCTCAATGTCAATTCAACAAAACAAATGAGCCAGCCGAATGGAAAGGCTGCGATCGAATGTGGGCGGTGTTCAAATCTAAGCAACCTAAAGGCCAGAAATTCAATTATTAAAAAATCTAATGTCATCTACTAACTACAGATTATATCGCCAATGAGTAATCAGGGGCATGGTGAATTTAAGCTGAACAACACCAACAGCTGACCGCACATTTAGTATTCAGAAAGGTTTTTCATCTGGCCCCTTTCGAAAATAAGCCCCTAGGGGCGACATGAGGATATACAGAAATGATTCGACAGCAGAGAGACGCCTCAAAACCCAGAACTGAGAAAGTACGATTTCATCTGAGTGAACCTTTGATTGGTTGATACAAAGTGGTCGACGTCTTGGATACTGTAATTTTTTACGTTTACGTCGTAACCAGTACCACATTTTGCTCGTACTATACAATTTCATCTGTCCTCCATTACTACCATTCTACACCCTGGTCTATACATCTTGGATAACTGCTACCTACATTCAATCGAGATGATAATCCCTTCATTGAACAACAGTTTATTTTGTACTGTACAATTGACGTTGATTCGTGTTTGTCGCTTATGTCCAACATCCATACCGGTTCCATCGTGAATCGCGATCCTCTGTTCTTTATGGGATCTTTTTTATCAATGGTCTGGCCAGTTGGAAAGGGACTTATGTTTGGACGGTTCGGTGACGGTCTCACCAACCATTGGGGCTATTCCCCGTCTCCTACTGACCCATCGAACCACTTTCCTACTCAGATTTTTGTTAACCCGTCTCAACTTTGCTTCTTATTGGTGTAACAGTTAAACTGTCCTCAATACGTCGTTCACCTTACATAATGATCCGGTTTTTGGGCTGATTCCAGCATTATTTTAGACTGCGTTGGTTACATTGTTCAGTGTTCGTTTGATACCAATAATTATTCTGCTTACTGCTTCTGTACAGTTGAGGTTTCTATGAAATATCACAATCGAGGTTATTTACATCCATTCCGTATAGTATTGCTCTACTTATTAAACTAATGTCATTACTGCTATTTCTAACCCGATATTTGGAGGGGTTGATTTGAATTATTTGGCGTTAAGAACTTGTTTCATCCAGATCGATCCGCTGTTCCCACTTGAAAATGAGTCGTGGTTCTGTCGACTACGCGGTACCGATCGATTCCGAGGTCGTGTTGAATTAACACTAACGTTGATAGAATGGTCCAGTTGTAAAGTGCTCAATAATTGCACTGACCCTCGGATATGTAATGTGTTTAAATATCTTTGTTTTAATTACAGAATACGTCCAGTGAATGCGGTTCGAGTGTGTATGTGTGAGGATATCGCATTTAGGAAGCTGAGGATAAGAAAATGGCTTATGTGGAATTGTGAGGGAGATGAAATGAAAAACTTTCGGAACTACTGCTACAGTTGAAGGACGCCGGTAGTCCATTGAACGGTACGGTACCTGATCACTGTTAAGAAGGTTACCAACCTATGAATTAGAGCATATAATGTGTAAAAGCTTATTCCTTAATGGGTTTGACGTTCGTGGGAATAAACAGTGCTTTTCTGTAGCTAAACACAATGCGATGATTGGCGAACGAAACTATTAGATATGAGTTACACTGTGGCTACTGAGGGTCAATGACTTGAAGATTTAACAAACCTAGTTGTTAGGAAGTCAAAATCAATTTGAGTTATGTTGAAGTGCCATGAGGAACACAATTTCTGTGTCCATCTTCTGGTTTAATCGTTTCATAACCCTAGTTTAGAAGAGGTTTAATTACAAAAACTCTCAGTTTCGGCTGCATCCGCAATGGGGATATAAACAGCATGCCCAAACGTGGCAAGCGCTCTTAGAATTTATATTGGTGCTCATCTAAATTAATACCCATTAATTAATGTGCCCCAATCCTAGAATAGCACATAATTTGGGAGTAGATGGATGAAATGAAGATGTAACAGGCCACATGCCAATAGGACTCGAAATGTTGAAAAACTCCATCTTATGTGGAAATTCCTATGGTTGAAAACCTGAGTAGTAAGATTTAAACGAGTAGGATCAGCCCTCACTAATTCTGTTCAAGCAGGGAAGAGTGGTATCGCGTCAGATGTGTCTAACAGGAGAGAAAACAATAAACGAAAATCCAATGATCGATACTGTCGGCGTTAAGTAGTCCCATTAAAAGCAACAGCGTCATCACAGTGCAGACACTAATCAAGCTGTGCATAGAGTAGAAACAAACGATAGCTGATAAATACAAAATTGTTGGATGAGATACACAAACTCACTTGGAAGCTTCCAAAAGGCCAGCGGACAGTTCGATGAACACGGACAGGTAATTTCCACGCACGACCCCATTCCCATCCGGGTAGACTTTGAGGCGCCAACTTAATCCACCAACATGCAGTGGTTGACTGTAGACGGGATCCGCACGCTGTCGCAGAATTGAGTAATTTTGTAGTGTGAACGAGCTCGAATCGTATGGAGGTACGATCTCACTGAATGAGGAGGTAGCGTGGCAAGATTCACAAACTCGTAAGTCGAATAGCATATGAGTAGCCAGATATACAATGCTATCGGGAAAAACAGCATCAGTTATGACACTTGTCACTATTAGAGTTCAAGCGCGCTTGTGCATTCGAACCAGGTCACATTAACTCTTCCCAGGTAGGTTTGGAAAGTTTGTCAGAATTTAACCGAAATAACTCAGTATGCCACGTGAAATAAAATCTAGGCGTAGAAATAAGTGTTTCTAGGGTACCGAATAGTCGAAGCACAATTCTGGAGTGCTTTTCAGAGAAGCTGTCAAGCTATATTCACTTAAAGAACTGTTCCATCAGTGTATTGTTCAGATGGCTCTTTCACAGGCTGGAGCCGATACGTTTAAATACTATCAAGAAAGACACGCTGCTGAACACTGCGATCAGAAAGGTAGAAAAGACTCAAACACAACTGGGTAAAACTTATGTTTTTTGCCAGCAGGCTTGCACATGGACCAGTGTGTCCAAATGTCGGCCTGAAGCTAACGCTTGAGTCTGAAGAGAATTGGAGACGCAACTAATCGAAAAATAGAGTATACAGAATCGAGTTTTGTGAAAGCCACGATCCAGTAAAGAGGCCGACAAACACAGTGTCAACGCAAAAAAACGTCCTGTCACTTAGAAAGTATTGTCTACTCGTCTCACACTAAGTGACCCGACACCAGGTGAGCTGCTTGGAGAAAAGTATGTTTAGTCAGAATAATTCTTAAAACGAGACAAGAAACAGAGTCTCATTCAATCGATACGAGTACAGACCTGATAAAATCAGCTGCAACTGGGGCAGTTACGAAAGTGGCCATTGGCTTTCGATGCACCTCTGCGAACATAGCTAGAATCTCGGCCGAACGGGCGATAATTTCTGGACGTGATACCGTGGTTAGCTCGGACTGGACTTCTTGTAGAAGCGTTTCCAGAAGTTCTATTTCCTGCAAAGAAAAAGACAAAAGCGATCATCTCGATTTAGCTTTTTGAGTAGTTAAATCCGCAATAAAGCTAGAATATGGAGAATGACTGATTGTACTCTACGGAACGTTTAACAACCACGATCGTTCTTGAAAGAATACGAGTCAATCTGCTTTTGAATAGTCATCATCATCATAGACAGTAATACATCAATGGTTCACACTTACGCTTAATTGCCACACAACCACGAAGAAGAAAAAGCAAACCCTGCATAAGAAGAGAGAAGAAAAAAAGGGAAGGGGACCTAACCACTAAAAAATAGCTACGTCTACATTCAAACATACAATATCAAGGCACCTACACCTTGAATAATCACATAAGAAGCAGTATATTCCCAACTTTAGCTAGTACAGCAGGACACTAGGATCATCAACCACTGTACACTCGAACCATATTAATGCGACATTCGATCGATACGTCCTGCACTTCTGCCATTCCACTCAAACCGACCGGTGCCTAGGCGCACAAAGCAGATCAGTCCAAATACTTCAACAATCATCCCAGCTATGAAAAGGAAACACATTAACTAGGAACCAAAAGAAAGGAAAAAATGATACACGATCATTAGAACCACATGGAACAACTGAAACTCTTACCAACAAATTGTATACATCTTGCAAACGGAGGGCTTTGGCTGCTTTGTTTCGCTAGTTGCACTTACATGGTACATTACACAGTCATGCAAAGACAACACATGCTTCACTATATCAACTGAACCGCTATTTCTACAAAAGACTCCAGTGTGAGCCAAGAGTTTTTCAGATCGACAGTTAAACCTGACCAATAATGATAATTGCTTTCAGTTCTCTAAACCAAGTCACTATTTGTCCACTTAGGGCCTTACGTCAGTCGGCTGTAGTTCTGGTAAAAAGTGACTAACTTGACAGACAATTAGTTGATATTGTCAGTACATGATCCAGTCGCCCGATTCTGTGTATCGCAAAATATGGAACAAATGAATTCGCTTGATTCTCATGGGCATGCTCTGAAGTTACCCGTAGTTAATCGTATATTCCAGTGCAATACAAACTTTCAGCTCATAATAATACGGCCAATATTTTGGGTACCACCACAGCTGAACGATAATGAACGTAACACAATTCGGGGTATGAACTGAATACTGGACCCCATGAGCATCAGAAAAGCGGACACAACTTTCGACCACTGTCTACGCAAGCACAACCAGAATTGAAAAACATGCAGAAGTGAGTCCAAAGATCATGTGCGGATGTAGACTCAGAAAACACAGTCGTGTGTTTTGCAACCGTGTGCGATATAGATTTTAGATAGTTCGGAACAACCTTCGTCAAACTAATTCTGGGCACGTTTAATCTCCGTCCTTCCATTCTACCTCAGGCAAATTACGTGTGTAGCAACGAAGGCAACGACAACACTGAGAGGCACTCATGACGCGAGGGGTTACCCATTATATTCAGAGTATTATGTAACTTACATGCAGTCAGCGTTGATCATTCTCCTGGCTCGCACAAAACAGACACTAAACCGTCACTCGTATTCTACATGGGAATTCGTGAGTGAACATCTGGAACCTGAATAACGGGCAATCCAATACTGACGAAGATAACCAACGTATACAAACGCGCGTAGGTAGGAGAGGTGCACCTTGATATTCAGTGACATGTTTCACAGCAAGCTAGTCCTTGATATCAGAAGCATGTTTTACAGAATAACTGGTGTTGTGACCAATTCAGATGTGAAGATGCTCTCACCACAGTTGTTATGAACACGCTGGCAGATTTCGAGAACGTCGTTAAAGTGGTCGGAATCAAGACTGGCGTCACGAAACTGGCTATCCTGAGGACGTTCGTGAAGAAGGGATCAAAAGTGGTACGGGATGCTGCAAGGGGAAGTCCTGCAAAGTTGACATGGGCCACTACGACAGAAGCCCAACAGTCCGGGATCACAATTTAAGTTTTAGGACTAGATTCGGAACAGAAGACCCTTGGCGATAACTGACATTCGTTAAGACTTCCTGAATGGGACCCTGTTACCAAGTGGGCTTAGCATTACGAGCGAAACTGCTGATGGAATAGATAATCTGCGGCTCGTCACTGTCACTTAGAGTTCAATTCTATATATCACGAGTAATTAATCAGATAGATATGGTCTGATTGTCACATGTCGCATATGAACTGATATTACTTTTGCAGAAAATTGGCCCATCGGCACGGAGCTGATGAGACCAGGAGATACAGAAGGACAGTTTAATATGAGCATAACGATACTGAAAACGAGCACAACGTGAGGAAACCCGGTGACCGTTTCAACCGTGAAATAAACAAGCACTGTAAACATTAGTGCTCTGTACAATAAGAAATGTGTTGCAGAGGTGACTCTCAAACATAATGAGGGTTCTGATCCAGAAGATCTCGTATACACACTTTTCAAACAGTGTGGTGCAGCACCACTGAAGGCACTGGCTGAGTAGGTGCAATTTGTATGCACGAATGAACCCATCTTTCTGAAGTGTGATCAGTCGACAGTAATTCCTACGACTAAAAGGGGAAACAGAGTTCTTCATGATCACAGCGAAATAAGATGAGCCCTAGTCGCTATTGGGGTTCCGACAGCCAGTGTACTACGTGGACTTATGGCAGCCATGGAAAAAAAATAGTACGGAAGAGCCGATTGTGTTCGTCCGGAGAGAGGATCTATAAATCAAGTGCGTATTATTCGTCAAAGTCAAGAGCAGCGTCTCAGATACCACCGGTCAACAGTAGTCAGTTCTCTTGATGAAAAAGGCTTGATCAAGGCAGTAGATCGACTAGCACTTTAAGAGTTGTTTAAACGCAAAAGTATGCCGAACAAAAATACCAACGTACGGTGCGCGTGCCATTTCAACAGAACAACTCAAGGTAAGATGTACGGCGAATCGTCCGACAGTTTGAGACTTAAAAGACACGTGCGTCAAACCAGTCCACTCTTGCCATTTTTGTTCGATGTCCTCGAAGACGAAATAATGAATAACTACCTGTGGCACTTATTGAAGACCAATCGATCTCGACCATATCAATGCTAAGGTGTTGATTTTTGATGATCTAGATCAGTACAAGTGATACTAGACAATATTTTATGTTCCGCCAAGTACTTCGGGAAGAATACGTAGATCTAATATGTAACGTGCTTCCATATACCTGTAGCAGTTACGTAGAGTTAACGCAGAACATTACAGTTACGGCGATTGGTGATCAGTTCGCAAGGTTAGGATACCGAATGAAAAGAAACGGAGATAACGAATCCGAAACAGTTAAACGTCGAAATCATAAAGTGGATATTCTGTAGTGAAGTTCAAGCTTATTTGTTTGCTCAGTCTTCGAAGACCCATAGACTTAGATAGTTGAGCCAAGTAATAAGGTTGTCAACTAACCGTCGGTAACGCCAAACGCTTACTGCATATGTCACAGTCTACTGGTGTAAGGTGGAAAAATGGAAACAGATACGAGCAAGTTGCTCACAACAGACAGAACTCGGCTGCCAGGATGAAGCTTTCTTAACTCGAAAGATGTGCAGCTGCGGATGTTGAAAGAGACGACAGCGACTCGGACTCAGTGGCCAAATGTAGTTGTCATCTAACTCAACTGTCTGTGATATACGTGTAAGTAACCGCGCAGAGGAGGTAGAGTGAAAACCGCAAGGAAACTGTCTCATGGATGCCACCCTACTCTCATTCTCTGTTCGCAGTAAAGCACTAAAGAACAAATACTCAATTGGCTCCTGAATTTGAAAGTCTATTGTGTAGTTAGTATAATCACAGAATACGTCCTACAAACCGGACACTCACTGAATCTGAGGACCGCTTTCATAGTGCTGTTCAGACTCGAATTAAAGCGAGTGCTAAACATCGCAGAAGTCGTCTCAATACATGCGATTACTTCTAATTTATACTTCGAGAAACAGCTGGCGGCTAGCCTGACTGATCGTCTAAGACATGACTTGAAATTCGCTGGTGGGAACTGATGTTTCAAATTTCCACAGATCAGTAATTCCGCGAATTCGTTCACAAATGACGGATTGTGTAGCTGGTTCATACAAGGAATCATACAGATAACAAGGAAATTCAGAATACATGAACACCAAGAGAAGCCGATTAACTTCGAAAATAAACGAGAAGAATAGTAAGTGACGTATTAATGAGGGATGTGAGTGAAGAAACCAATGATTTTTTAATTTCGCCGGTACTGTTAGTGAGACCGACGGGGAGTTTCGGTGTATGAATGAAGTAAGACGCAGTCGTAAGAATACTAAAGATCACCGACGTTGCTGACTGGCAACAATAACTGAACCTACTCGCGGTGACCGGGTTGCACTTTGGTTTCTGACCAGCAGTAATCAAGCAAGAAGCCTGAGCGAACACAGCACTCTCGGTGAGCGTAAAACAGTACCCTTCGACTAATCGTGTACGGAGACAACAATGTAAACTACAGCTAGTCTCTGCAAGGACTTGCAGTCATCTTGAAACAGAATCGTGAAGTAGGTTGGTGAACGAATGAGCCCAGATCACAGTTAGCGAATACATTTACAGTTTTTTCTGGGTCACAAAGTAGAACACAGTCAAGCAAAGTCAATGCCTATGAAAACAATTAATACAGAATGTTCAACGACAAACAAACGCTCTTCGATAGTGCAACGTGCTACAGTCAGTTTGCAAAGGCTTTCAAATGAACGCTGGGTAGTACGATTAGGCAGTTAGGTGGTTGGGTCGAAACGATTAAAACTGTCAACCAAAGCTTTTAATACAAACTAAAAATGTACTAAAACTGGTGCCATTTCTTTTAAGATAGGGAGCCAGGCTTGTTTAAACTTCCAGCTCAAAAGACTACTTCACTCGACTTCTATCTAGTTTCTCCACCTATCACGAGACTTTATGGATGCAGTCAGCACGCCGTCCACCACACGCAAACCACCACACCAGATTTGTGTTCAAAATTTCAAAGAAAGCAATTATCAGTCATACGGCCAAGGGTTCGAACTCCACTATTTAGAATGCTTGGGCAGTCTGACAGTAACCACCTTCAATGATAACCGATTTCCCATGAAAAACTGGAGAACTGAACATTACTTCACTGAAGTGGAAACGCTACTGGTTACACTCAACCACTGTTGCCGGAATACTGCTGCGTTGGAAGATTTGAACCAGAAGCAATAACCGCAAATTGATCTATTGAAAAGAAATCCCCACCTTATCCGTACGAGCACCGGCACCCACAACAGTTCAAACATATCGAGCCAGGAGAATATATATGTGTATTAATAAATAAATAGAAACGTATTGTGAAACCTCGAAACGATACGCTGGTTCGTTCTCAACATAGTGGAGCGCTTTATACAAATAGGATTCTCGACCCGGTACTAATTAACACGGAAATTCTCGGTCCCGAAAATACCCCAAGTGTGTCGTGGTGTGCTTCCAAGACAAGCCAAAAGTCGAATACAAAGTAAACCGCTTTGTTCCGCCCCAACACGCGTGCGACAAAGGCGACAACTACAAAGTATTTATATGGCGCGCAGTGACCAAACATTCCCAAGACCTCAAACAGAACAGTTACGGGGAAAAAATAGTGAGGGTCACTAATGAGCATAGCGGCATAAAAAGTCTCGACCGCTCTGAACAGTTCCGCTAAGTATGACTGAGTCCATCGTTTTTTTCTTCTCTCGAGGACTGAGGCGGTTTTGGACGGTAACCGAATGGTTGTCCTAACACCTCTCCCCTGAAGATTGTTGAGGTAAATCATAGGACTGCTCCCGAGGATCGACTTGAATGGGTTTGACCGGTTTGCAGCACCTGTTCGTCCGTCATCTCCACCTCAAGGGATACTTGTGCCCATTGTC
>JTDE01002337.1:47783-63340 GCA_014338405.1 Paragonimus skrjabini miyazakii | reverse complement strand
GTGGGCTGTCAGACTCAGTCCATCGGTTAAAGGCTGTCGACGAAAATCAGAAGGGCGTTGTGTATTCATTATATCGGCGTACGCTCCGACGGACAGCTGTTCGGATGTTACCAAGGATGCGTTACGCCATCATTGACCTTCTGAGGCAAACTAAACACTCAGACATTATCATACTAGAGGGCGATTTGAATGCTCAGCTTGGTCGTCTTTCTTCAGATGAGAAACGGCTAGGAGATATGTTTGGTGTCCGGGCACAACGCACTGACAATGGCGAAAGACTGCTGCAGCTGTGCGCATCCCACGGTCTCTATATTTCGAGCACCTCATTTCAACACAGGAATAAGCACTGTGTTACATGGAGACCTCGGTGTGCTTCTAAGCCGTGGACATACTTGGATCATATGGCAGTCAGCTATAGGTGGCTCCACTCTGTTAAGGACTGTCGTGTCCTTTGGGACAACATCCTGGACTCGGACCATGATGCTGTGCGTGCACATTTTGTTTTGTCACTTACCCAGAGAACATATGTTCGTAAACGCAAAGTGCTCAGCTGGCATTCGAACGATGAGGTTGTAAGGAACGCTTACCAAAAGGCGTTGGTGAAGAAGTTGCCCAGTTAGAGTCAGATGAAGGATCCTAATGAACACTGGGTACAAATCGCCGAAGCTATGGAAGCGTGCTGTGAACAGGTATGTTCCGACGGAGCTGTTCAGTTGCGACAGAACTGGACTTCCGTCACGTCGATAAACCTCATGAACAAGCGTCGCTCGATCCCACCTGGTTCTGAATATGATGAAGACCGTCGAGAACTCAAACGCAAGCTGACTAAAACCTTGCGCAAAGACCGTGAGCATTACTTGGTGGAACAATCGAAAGAAATGGAGGAAGCCTTTATATATGGGAATAGCAGAAGTCTTTTTTCCCTGATCCGTCGCTGTACTGGCCGTCAAGTCGGTGTAAGCGAGACCATCTGTGAAAAAGACAGTTCGTTTATTACCAATCAATCGCGCCGAAGTGACAGGTGGGCTGAACATGTTGAAGAGCAGTTCAGCTGGCCTCAACCAGAACATGTGGACGACGGGACCCGATTAGTCAGTTACTGCATTCTAGACGGTCCTCCGTCGGAAGCAGAAGTGGTTCTGGAGCTCAGGTTATTGAAGCGTAAAAAGGCTCCTGATCCAGACCTCCTCCCTCCTTCCCTTTTTAAGGACGGTGGTGAAAGGTGGATATCAGAACTGACAAAACTCCTCCAGACAATCTGGGAGACTGAAGAGGTACTTCGTGATTGATGCCCATCAACAGTCACTCCCGTTTGCAAAAAGGGGGCCCGAAGTCAATGTGACAACCACAGAGGCATCAGTTTGATGTCTATTGCGTCCTAGTTACTCACTGGTCTCATTTTACGTCGGCTCACTAAGCACAGAGATACGCGAAGAACAGGTAGGATTCCGATCCGGTCGAGGTTGCGTTGATCATATTTTCACCTTACAACGGACCTTGGAACATAGGCACTTTTACAGACAACCGACAGTCGTGGTCCTTTTGAATCTAAAGGCTGCTTTCGACTCAGTTGCTCGTAACGTTCTCTGGAGCTGCCTTCTCCGCAAGGGAGTACCAGGGAAATACGTGAATCTACTGAGATCACTGTATGCTCACTCTGCTTGCAGAGTGACAGTTTATGGACAACTGTCTCGGGCGTTCATCACTTCTAGTGGTGTTCGTCAGGGGTGCCCGATTTCCCCCTTCCTGTTCAATTTTGTTATGGACAAAATCCTGAAGAGTACGCTTGAGTAGTTCAGTGAACTTGGTGTTGAGTTTCTTCCTGGCGCTAGACTGACCGATCTGGAGTACGCGGAAGACATTGTCTTATTTAGCCCCTCTCCCGAAAACATGCAGACCATGCTGGACAGGTTGAGCGACCGAGGTGGTTTGTATGGAATGCACTTTGCACCTTCAAAGTGCAGAGTGTTGCTTCAAGACTGGGGCACTTCAACTCCTACTTTCTTAATTACAGGTAATCCACTTGAGACTGTAGACAGTTTCACATACTAGGGTAGCACTATCTCATCAGCCTGTAATATTGCTGACGAGATATCAGCGAGGGCTGCAAAGGCACGAGTTGCCTTTGCCAAACTGCGTCATCTGTGGCGTCGAAAGGACGTCCGGTTGTCGCTGAAAGGAAGCGTGGCCTGTTCACAAAGGCGATACCAACAGGCTTGCTGTGTTTGACCATCGTTGTCTCCGTCGATTAGACAATATTAAGTGGACTGATCGCGTGAGCCATGTGGCAGTTCGCCGGCGCGTATTCGGAAACAGTCGGGATGCGCGACCAATTGTTCAACTACTCACGGTACACAGCTTGCGATGGTTGGGTCACGCACTCCGTATGTCATCTGATCGTTTACTGTACCGGGCATTATATACTGAAGCCACTAACAGTTGGGTAAAACCGCGCGGTGATCAACCAACAACGTGGTCACAAAATATGAAGACCTTGACTGCTCCATTGAGCAAAGTGGGTAGGTGTCGCCTGTCTGGATTAGGTCCTCGTGATCACTCAAACCGCTGGTTAGAGACGCTATCCGAGATGGCAATGTGTCGCAATCAATGTATCCACACCATTTTTGGTTCTTTCGCTTAGTCTTCCTTTAATAATGTTCAACCTTCTTAGTAACGTTTTCTTCCAGAATATTGCACGTCACTGTTGGGGGGAGCGGCGGCCCGAGCCACAGTACCTTTTCGTCAGGCTCATGGCTGTGATGACGATGAAAGATAATGTTATTCTACTCACTGATGAAAAACACAACCTCAAACTAGCTACCACGCTACTATACAGACTCACGGTAGGGAACTACTCATCCTCGACCTCGGTCTCCTGAGACAATTCCATTAGACCTCCATTACTGACATTTTGTACCCAACCATCAGCGTTAAGTTTCACATCGCCTGTGGACTCGCAGTGGACGTAAGAAGTGAGAAAGTGCCGAACGGTTGTCTTTAAGCTTCATGGACTAATTCAACGGAATTACGCTCAGCTCTACCAAGCAACAGTATCGCAACTCTGCTTCGGCATTTCCAATGTCTGATTAATCAGTCACGCTCATTGTGGCAAGTAAAGCATGACGTTTTCCACCACATTATCGCCAAAGGTTCACCTGCCGTTGCGCGGCCCCATCGGTTGCCACCAGAGAAACTCAAAATCGTCAAATTCGAGAACCTGGTGCGAATCAGCATAACTCAGCCCTCTAGTAGTCCGTGGGCTTCACTCCTGCATACGTTGTTCAAAACCCTACTTCGTATCTGGCATCCTTGTAGTGAAAATTGTGCCCTAAACAACGTCACCGCATCTGGCAGGTAAATAGTTTCCAAAATTCATGACTTCCTATTACTCTGCGCGATACGTTCACCTTCCCGAAGTTTGATTTAGTTCGGTAGAGCCATCAAATGCCTGTGGCTCCCAGAAGACTTAGTGATGACTGGTGGCACTACCTCTGTTGGAATGTACGAGTTTCTCCGCATTCCATTCGGTTTGTGAAATGCACCTCAGACCTTCCAACGGTTAACGGATCAGGTTCTTCATGGTCTGCACTTCGTGACTGTTTAAACTGACAGCTTTCCCGTCATAGATGAGGGCGAAAAGCAGCATACGTCACACCATGCAATTCCCAAACGCTTTCATCAGTACGGCATAACCCTAAACCCGATGAAGTGTTTCTCTTGCGAGGACTCTATTGATTTTCTATGGTCATGGACAATAAGCTTGTCGGGGTTATTGTCAAAAGCTGCTGTATTTTCTTTTCCCATGTGCTGAAAGCGATCGGCCAGCAGTTTACTGACAGCCATTGGAGTCAACTGCCTACAAAACTCTCTCAGTCTCTTCTGTCATCATCAACATAACAGCCTGACCAGAAGGCACTGTGGCTCGGGCCGCCGCTCACCCCAACAGTGACGTGCAATATCCTAGAAGAAAATGTTACTAAGAAGGTTGAACATTATTAAAAGAAGACTAAACGGAAGAATTAGAAATGGCATGGATACAGGTACGCCATTGACTGCGACACATCGCCATCTCGGATAGCGTCTCTAACCAGCGGTTTGAGTGGTCACGAGGATCCAATCCAGACAGGTGTCACCTACCCACTTTGCTCAGTGGAGCAGTCACGGTCTTCTTATTTCTTGACTACGTAGTTGCTTGACCACCACGCAGTTTTACACAACTGTCGGTGGTCTCAGTATATAATGCCCGGTACGGTAAACGATCAGATGACATACGGAGTACGTGATCGAACCATCGCTGGCAGTGGAATGTGTGTGGTTGGTTTCCAATTTCAGTGATTGCATGTCTAGCCCCCTGTCTGCTAACCATCATAATCATCATTGACAACAGTATATCACTGTCTAATTACTATATAACTGTGAGAAGGTGAACACAGAATATCTCTGGTTGGACGAAAAACAGGATGAAGAAGTGTGATCCTGTCCAAGTGACAATGGCTAACATAAAATGAATCAACCTGAACCACACTGAACCGTAGCACTGAATCATCAGCAACGCAACGGAGGGTGACATCGGCGGTTAGCTACTATATGAGGCCTATTATGTGAAGGGCTAGGCACTGCGTGGTGGAAGACGACAAGAAGATAACATTGGTCCGGTGCGGCCAATCAAACGAGAAATCTGGAAAAATTGTCCAGGTAACTAGGATGAGATAATAGTATAAGACAAGATACAAGAAGGGTAGAGTGTTTGGTATTTCAGAAGTGCCAACAACCAAGGCTCAAAGGCTGTGTGCGGATTTGACCATTCTCTGACAAAGTTCAGGTGATAATCCTCAAACACACCTCAGATTGGCCTGTAATGCAGCAAGTACCCATGTTTTCTTTGTAAGCCCAATTGAGCTCAAGAGCAGCCTGGATCAGTCTATCATGTGTCACCTTTACTCATTCGCCATAGAACTGAAACGGTACCATGGCAGATGACCGCTCAAGAAGTTAAACGACAGCTGGCTGTTACAACGTGTGCGAGTTGGTGGTTGTCTACATAGATGGTCATACGATTAGCTGAATGATTATGTAAAATTTACAGTTCCATAATCAAAGGGACTACTTTGTGGGACTCGTCGTTTCCTCTTGACTGACAACTTTGAATCCAAAATAGCGTTCTTAACGGTATTTGACTTGTTCACACCCTGTTAACAAGGATGAAGACAAATCACTTTAGATTATCCTTTTGCACTTGCTGTAACCTCAGGAACTCGAATTTGTGGTTACCATGTTTTGTAATGTTCACGACTTTATGTTACTGACAAGACTGCGAATATGTGAAAACGGTCAATGACTTCAAGCGCATACGTACGAATGAACGCCATATCACATCAGTGGTCGTTCACAGCGTTTCAAATTAACAGGAAGCATTAACAACAAACCGTAGACAAGGAGAACAAGAACGAAATCGGTCGCGGAGGTTAACTGCAATTGAAGAGATAAATAAACGCGAAGCATTAGTAACAATACTATTAACAGTGCAAATTTATGATCCACAACTGCGAAACCTAAAGAAAGTCACAAGTGTATCGTAACGTTGCACAGACTCCTTGTTATTCGAAACGGAGAAGTGTTCTGGATGAACCAATGCTGCCAAGACCGGTATTTACCGGAACGTATTCAGACTAACCAATTCAACAACCGAAATTATTAGTAATCACTAGTAAAGCAATATGGCTCACTTGATGAAACAACAAATTTTGGATAAACTTGCGCGTTGTATCAGGTATGTGGATGCCTAGTGGGCTATCGAAGCTTCCTCCATTAGGGGCTCTAAGTGCTAACTGTCCACGAATATATATATATATATATATCTATATATAAACAAGAAATTTTGGGGGAATGGATAAACCCAAGAAATAGAAATTGTAGAAATCACCTGCTCTTTCGCCTACTCAGAAGCATTAGCACTCAGTACAGCTGTTGACGAAATTACTCGTAAAGCTTACAGTTCATTAAGCCTACAAGTGTTGGACAGGAGCGTTTCTGGGTCATTCCTAGTAGTCACTGAAGGCCTACCATGATATATCTTAAATTGGATGACCACTGCGGAACAGTTTCACCAGGTCGTTCATGTCCTTAAAGAAACAAAGTAGTGGAAAAAATGAACACTGCAGAATTCCAAGGTGGACATCATCCACAATTGATCACAACTGTCGCATTCCCATAGACTTTCCAGTCGGCCCCTTTCGAAAATAATTCGTTAACCTCCACAATAAAAATCTTAACACACGCAGACGATTATGGCTGCCAATATCCGTAGTCGCATTAGTCTGTCACAGTGGCAGCAGCCCAAGGATGTCTGCGCACAAACGTCATCATAAGTGGTTTGCGTTGAACGACTTGCGGTGTTGTTAGTAAGAGCTTTTGTGATCCAGACGGTAAACTAGTATGCAATTTGAACCCCATCACTGGAAAAAAAGTAGAGACTCCAGTAGTGGAATTTAAGCTAAAAAAGATATCAAAAATATGGAACAAGGATAATTTCGACAGAAAAGTACATGTTGGAGTAGGGATTCAAAGTTGTGTTGAGAAACGAAACGAAATCTTCGTAATACAGTAGGTTAACAAAAATTGAAAATAGGAAAAAGCAACTTCCAAGCGACTCTCCGAGTCCAGAATCATCTGGACGACACTCGTCGACTTTACACGACGGAACTCTAAGGGTTTGTGGTCAAGTGATTTTCTGAATAACCATGAGGAGAAAGTAAAACAACGCTGTTTGCCTAAAACGGAGTTTGAAGGGGCACACCAACTTTTTAGTCAGAGTCACCCGAGTGTGCACGATATAAAACAGTCCAATATTAATCTCAGAACAAGACACCATCTTTCAGGTACTCACATACACACACCAAATGATGAGTATAGGGAATACATTACACGGAGTTGCGAGCGACAAATGTTTTCACGACAGGAGTTTCATTAGCTTTGATTCTGCACCCACTGAGGTAGCATTTCCAACAATAGGTGAGCACCACCCTTTGGCTTCAATAAGAAAGTTTAAACTATTTTGGGGAGCCATTATACAGGGACTACATGAGTTCCAATCTCAGTTTCACCCGAATAGTACGGCGCAATACACGACGGAATAACAGTGACAAAACCGGACTCAGCCAGCGAGACCAGCATGTCAATCATCGCATTAGGCTAGCCTTTCAAAGAAAACGATGACGAAATTTTGGTTACAGACACCCCACTTACGCTAAACACGTGCACAACGCTTCGAAAACACTAGCCATCAAAAGTAGGCAGTCTTAAAACATGGTCCACATGTATGAAAGAGTTGAGTACGCTGCCCCGCAAAAAATAGTACTACATTCGATTTTGGAAGTTTCTTTCTAAGCGAAATGCATAGACAAGCAAGTAAACTACTCAGACGCGTCACAGCTGCTGGTGAGTGTAGAGACAATTATTTACTAGTCTTAGAAAAAATGTATAGAACAAACTGGCAAGCCAAAGTCACTAAGTTGCCGACAATTATTTGCAATATTAGTGTATGATTACAGGCTGGGATGACAATGTTGAAATGCGTTAGGTTTTCATATCCAGTGTCATGGAGTAGAACTACACCTAGATATGTCGATAATCAGCTGTAGTAATTTCCAGAGGTTTAGTAAAATATTGATCAAAAAGTGAGATCGAGTAACAAGGTTAAACACTGCTCGTGTTTTAACACGATGGTATTGTGCTGCCACGTGGTCCAAACTAGTAAATTAAACGGACATGCCCACCGACGATTAGTGTGACGTGAGTACCGACCCAATCGAACACTAACACCAAGGAATCCTAGAACATGTGCATAGCAGATTCACGCCATGACTCGACTGACGGAGTTTATACGTTGAGAACACAGAAGGAATTCAGGACAGGGGCTTCCGTACAGTAACAAACGTCGACAGGTATGGTATTTGATGAAGTAGTTAATGTTGTCTGCCGACTAATTTGTAAAAACGTTCGAGTAGTTTGTGTACTCAATTGGACCGGTGCTATTTTTTAACAATCATGTAAGTTGTTTAGGTGACAGACTCCATTTGTAATGTAACTATCCACCATAGTGACAGAGGAGACTGATTCAGTAGAAACAAAGTCATAGTACAAAGTCAAGAGAACCGTAGATGGGGAAATGCGACAAAATGTATCACTGTTCGAACTGTGAAACAAGAATTCCAGGACGCTTTTTAATGATATTTGTGATCATGCAACTGTAACACCAAGTAAAATAACTCTCTCTTACAACGATCACAATCTAGAAACAACCATTTTGTAAGGAACTGTACAAATCCCAAAGAAAATACATGATACCGGACGGCCACTTCCTTAACCTCTGTAACGGTCATCGGCAGACAACCCATCCACAATGTTTATCCAAGTAAGCTGGTCTCCCCACACTTCAGTCAACTTTCATGGATCAGATAGCCTCGGCTTTAAGTTAGGTCACTTTCACCAGTTTTCATAGAAAAATGACTAGACCGTGTACTACTAGAGGTGGGGATTAACGAGAACAACATAGCACCCTCATCACATTTACCTGGGTAATGGAAGTACCGATTATGACGAGTGACCTTATGGCTCACTAATCCCGGGTTGTAGATGCGCTGTCCCGCTTATAAAGATGATAATTTCAGTCGAACCACTAGGTTTAAAATTTCTCGAACAGTTAACATTGCAATCCACCAACACCACTGTTGACCACATAAATTATATTACTAAGTAGTCTGACTGATTTATGAGTTTAGACGAGACCCGACTGTGAAAAGTTAGGGCTTCAGCTGGATTCGAACCAACAACAGAAACAGCATGCCCAAACGCTGCAATCGCTCTATCAGTTGAACTACGAAGCCACGCCAGGAGGAACAGGGGATCTTACATTCGTGTCAGTGCTTAGGCGGTAATTTGAACAGCTAGGCACATTAAAAGACTCGTAGTGTACACAACAAAAATGTATCAGCACTTGAATCAATTATTCAAGAAGCCCGGAAGAAGACTTAACAACCTGGATATAACAGTTTTAAAGCAACCAATACAGACCTCTTTGAATTCAAACAGAAGAACAATATCGTCACTCGTTCTTTGGCTGAGGAAGCAGCTGAAATGCCAAGTAAGTCTACTGAAAACTGATTGACGAGTGTGGAGGGATACGCAAAAAATATACACTTCTGGAAATAGTCCAATGCAGATAAACTGTGTTGTCTTTCCGTACAGCCTAAATAAAAAATCTTCTAGGATGGAAGGAGCAACGTAACTTTGTCAAACGTTCGAGTAACGGATTGACTGCCTGCAGTTTAGAAGGGGGCAAAATAAGTCTTTAATAACCAAAAAAGGTAGAAATATCAAGTGGTTTGAACGGAAAAATGTACATCCAGCGTTAGAACGTAACGTATATACAATCAAAAGACATGGATGTAAGAACCTGTCTGAAGTGACTGAACCACAGAGCAATCTAGGAAAAGCCCGGAAGATAATTACATACAGTTCATGTAATTTGTATGTGAACAACAAAAATGGACAGTACCGCATCCGCGATCATCGAATACAAGCAGAAAAAAGTTTGCTAATCGGATTCAGTAGCGTGAATGCAGTTAATTCATAGCTGAGTTGTTTGCGTTGTGCTCGTTCAATTAATGAAGCGAGATAGTAAAAACCACAAACGTCCGTTACCGTCATTTACAAATCGGCTTTGTCTGAAATATGCTGGTACCCTAAGGTTACACATTTCAGTTTAGACATGAAATCTTGGTTACAAACTAGATCCCAAATCGGGTTTTTCTCTAACTTCTAAACTACTGTTTATTTTTTCTTCCTATCTCCATATGACAGTAAAACATCAATGTAGAATACTGATATACCGTTGGCGATTAAACGCAAGCATTCTCAAGAGAATCGACCGTGAAAACAAAAATAAAGCAACAGTATCTTTGATATATCATCAACAAATCAATACAATTACGTAGGTTCAACGAACGCGTAACTGTACTCTAAAAAAGATTAGAAAACAAATATGGCATCATTGATCTATGTCGAAATGTCACAAAATTTCAAAACGTAACAGTCTGACCACTGATATGATGAGTCACCGGTGTTGACTATGAGTAGTTTGAAACCCTTCACAACTACGCCACGGAGCTACAAGTGTGAATTTGAGCGAGAATGAAGGTCGATGATGTGATCTTTGGCCACTGCGGTTGTATAGATTTTACGAACCTCTATGAACAAAGAAACATACTGACTAAACGATTCAGCAGTGGCCAGCATCTCTTGTCTGAACAGTTTAGGTTGATTGGCCGGAAATGTACGCTATGCAGAGAGCTTAGCTGAGACCAACTTGTCGGTCAACATTTGCCGGACGTACATCGACTTTGTTGCTGATAGATGTGGCTACGTCAGACACCCTTAGTAAATCTGGTTAAACAAACATTTAGTGGTCTGACCTACATAGTCTGCTGTACAACTCACTGAAAATGAGTACACAAGCAAGGATTCGTTGAGGATGAGCAGTTTGTGTTACAGGCTCGATATCAGCATGAGAAGTGCACGGAACCAGTCGCGTAGCGTTAAAGCTGAAAATGTGCGTCTTGGGGTCCGATAGAGCCAACAGTTCACTTTAATTGTCCTGTTATGATCTGAGAGATATACTGTTTTATACACACAGCATCGTACAGTTTATGCACACCGAACAATAAGAAGGCAAACAAAACCTAATCCTCTACACACTTACTTGGAATAATTGATTGCGCTGACCCATCAACGTGACCAGTTTGGATTTGAGTTGTGAGTCCAATCGAGTAATCATCAGTTCGATTGCATTGCGAAGCTCTCGAACACGCTCCTGTTTAGCTTGTTTCACAGTCTGAACATTCTTCTCCTAAAACACATAGCGGTGAGTAGAAAAAGGCAAATGGTGATCAATACGGAGATATGTTGTACAAGATACATGAAATTGTTTATTCAGATATCATGGAAGTACCTGAACCTGCACAAGTTAGTAAACATTGCACGTCTAGTATGTGAGTTTCAACAACCGCCTCAATAAATGAGTGCGATGATTAACAGCCACTAAGTCCTGTGTTGATCGCACTGTACACATGTGAGTACAACTGAAGGAAATACGGGAAGCTGCAACGTTTCAAACCTGCGATAAAAAAAATCACCGTGAGTGACTTGAATTGAGTCAAACGTGGTGCCCTTTTTTAGCATAGTCCATCAAATGTTGTGCAAACTATAAAGATGGACAAAGATACAATAGGAAGAAAAACACCTTGACGAAATTGCTTGCCATCTCCGAGGCAATGTTGATTAATACTCGCCGTCCGGTCCTGTGTGCATAGACTGTTGACTTATGCAGTTTGTTTGGCCAGAAACTGACAACAGTCCCGGTTTCATGTGAACCCGATCGTTGACTGTTTCTATTGTTGTTGCTATCCGAATATCCTATATATTCTAATGTTTTACGTTCGTGACTGAACAGAGTAAACGAAATGTTAACATCTCGCGACGTATGTCTTCTATCGTTATTGGTGAACCAAAAGAGGGTTAAGTTAGCATACAGTATTCAACGCTGATGTAAAGACGTCAAAATTCAAATCTCAGACTCGACAATGATATGTGCTACCAGTGATGTCAAAAAAGTTACCTGAGAGAGACAAGCTACAAGTTAAGCAAAAAGCACAGTTATACTCAAACTCGAGTGGTGTTATAGGTCAAGCCCTAGATAAGTAACTATGTATTGATTGCTTAAGTCCAACTAAACGGTACAACCGGGTCAAGGTAACAACGGTTTGATACTAGTTATGACGAAAAAATGAGCAACAGTTGTTTATTGCCTACTGTTCGGCAGCGTGCAGCGATCACAACATTCTTCTTTGTGTTATACATAGGTTCCATGTCAATTTCTGACACGATTTTAGGAATCAGACAATTAACTTTGTCAATTTGTTTGCCTTGATTTATCCGAACTGGCAGGACGAGTAAATTACTGATATCTGTCGTCCATCATCTTCAAACACATCGGAATATCGTATCAGGTTCCGTGAGTAATCGATAAAGGGAACGACTTAAAAAATGCCCAGTAATGCATAAAAGTAATGAACTTTCAACCCTCGTTACATAAGCAACGATGGTTTAACAGACAGAAGGCCATCTGCTTTTCAGGAGTACTAAGCTGCTACATAGTACGTAATACTCTACTTTATCAAGACAAGTATACTACCCCACTCATCATTACATAAAAACTCAAGTGATTTACGCTGAAACTGATTTACTTTCGTCCACTTAATCTGAGGTATCAGTCCGTCATTCATTACTTCCCGCATACAACCATTTGTTATTGATCTGACTGATGTCATATCCCAATCTCCATCACCAACACCCTCGAGTTGTCATTAACCACCAGCTACTAAGATCATCATCAATTATTACTCGTTGGTCTATACGAATTGATATCAAGCGTATACGCTTGTGAAAACTTTTATATTAAGATTAAACGACAACACTGACGATTCGACAATCAGCAGTGAGTTCTGTTAGGGTATACGCACTGCTCAAACAACCGCTGAATGCAACCTTGCAACCGGAAGCGCAAGAATCGCGGATGAATTGCGCTATCAGACTGTCACCACTATGAGAAATGCTACAGAATCTGGTGGTTATGTAACAGTCTTTTTCTAACAAAAGGTAATCAGGAATACTTTTCTATCTCAAGATACATCTAACCTACCCTCGAAAATTTCTCAAAATTTAGCTGGATCTTGCTACTATTTATTCATTGCAAGCGTCATCACTGGGCGGTCATTCAGTTAATTCAAGATTTTGCACAGTTAAAACCGTCCTCTATCTAAACCGACTTTCGAATGAACCTAAATACACTGACGCGGATACAAACGAGCTTGTTTGAAGGTGAACTCTGAAAAAAGTTTCCTGTCAAAGCTCCTGTCTACATCATGGTCGCTGTGCAGTATTTCCTAATGTATTACTTATTCTAAATATATACGAAATTCTCAGTGCACATTTACATGCATGTAGTCATTTTTCTTTAATGTACGTAACATTTCACTCTACTTAACAAGTTACAACGCACAATCTTATGTGGCTGTATTTGATCTCACAATTTTGATCTCACTAAATAAACTTTTCCATTCTCAATGAGACTCAGGCAAAAGTATTTATTCGATCGAATCCTGTCATATTCTTCCACTGTTATGCTATCTGTACTAACTCAATACTTATTCTTGAGTTAACCAATAATGAAGAACAAAGGGGGTATCGAAAATCGATTCTGAGTTCCACTGCTTGTGAGTATTTTTGTACATATACAATGATAAGAGGTAAGCTTACTGACACAATTGCCTCTCTAGTGTTGAAAAGACCGATAACGCATCCTTTAAATTGTGCACGGTGTGTAGTTGGTCCGGTTGTTTTCCTAACGTGTATATGTTCGCAACAGCCATAAATGTAGCACGTGTAATGCGTTGTTTTTAAATAAGATTCTTTAACATAATCTCCTTCTACTCGGTGTGGGTTTTTAGACTTCATAGTTCTGCTCACACCACCAGTTGTGACTTTCATAGAGAAAAACTGTTACTTCAAAATGTTTCTCCATCAACAATTTAGCCATCCCCCTGCCTGTGTTAGGACTTCATCGGAGTTTATTAGCAAAAGTGAAGCCAACTAAGGAATGCATTATGTTGGTATAAGTTGAACATCACTCATAATTGATTGCAGCTGTCGTATTCCCAAAGACTTTCCAATCAACCACTACTAAAAAGAAGCACGAGACTCGAGCTTCGTTCTTGTTCGGCCATGACAACGATATACACTACTGACAAGCTCCAACAAGAGCAAAACAAGAGTCTAGTGCTTCTTTTCAAAAGAGGCTGGTTGGAAAGTCTATGGGAATGCGAAAACTGTAAGCAATTGAGCGATGTTCAGTTGCTATCACCCAAAGCCCCTACTACTTACTAGCATTGAGTTACGTGTGTATCACATAGTATACTCTTTAGCCTGTTTATCACCCAGCATCGAGCCACTGGTCCTCAAGTGTATGGAGGAAAGAGGATTTCTAAGCGAGGAACCCGATGGCAAACAGCAACAAAAATATGCGTTGGCCTTCTTGGGACAAAAGATAGGTTTGTTAGATTGGGGTCGGTTTGAAGAAGGCACGTACACTCAGAAGTCTCCTGAGTAGGTAACACCTAGGATTAAAGAGATGTAACTGAGATTCAAAATCGTACAGAAAACAAACCAGGCAAAACGTTTCTGTCAAAATTCACGGTTCTAACTGCTCTTTGTAAAAAAGACAGATCTGTTAGCTACGTAGAAGTTTTGGCGTTAGCATCCATTTAGCATGCGATCCATTCTCACGTGATACCATTCCTTAACTAGTGAAAAATCTTGTCCTTTTTCACGCCTAGTCAACATACCAAGTGTATCTACTCGTGTCCATATTGTTCAATTATTGCACTCTGTGGTTGTTCCTGTGTCAGTTATTGCACTCCAGACGGTCCTCCGTCGGAGGCGGAAGTGGTCCTGGAGCTTAAGTTATTAAAGCGTGATAAGGCTCCTGGTCCAGACCTCCTCCCTCCTTCTCTTTTCAAGGATGGTGGGAAGAGGTTGATATCAGAACTGACGCGACTCCTCCAGACGATCTGAGGTACTTCGTGATTGGTGCCTATCAACAGTCATTCCCGTTTGCAAAATGGGGGCCCGAAGTCAATGTGACAACCACAGGGGCATCAGTTTGATGTCTATTGCGTCCTAGTTACTCACTGGCCCTATTTTACGTCGGCTCACTAAGCCCAGAGAAAGCCAGACATGCGAAGAACAGGCAGCATTCCGATCCGGTCGAGGTTGCGTTGATCACATTTTCACCTTACGACGGACCTTGTTACAGACAACCGACAGTCGTGGTTTTTCTGGACCTAAAGACTGCTTTCGACTCAGTTGCTAGTAACGTTCTCTGGAGCTGCCTTCTCCGCAAGGGAGTACCAGGGAAATACGTGAATCTACTGAGATCACTGTATGCTCACTCTGCAAGCAGGGTGAGAGTACATGGATAACCGTCTCGGGCGTTCATCACTTCTAGTGGTGTTCGTCAGGGGTGTCCGATTTCCCCCTTCCTGTTCAATTTCGTCATGGATGACATTCTGGAGGGTGCACTTCGGGAATACAATGGGCTTGTTGTTGAGCACCTTCCTGGCACCAGATTGACCGATCTGGAGTACGCGGAAGACATTGTCTTACTTAACCCCTCTGCCGAAAACATGCAGACCATGCTGGACAGGTTGAGCGACCGAAATGGTTTGTATGGAATGCGATTTGCACCTTTAAAGTGCAAAGTTTTACTTCAAGACTGGGGCACTTCAACTCCTACTTTCTTCACTGCAGGCAATCCACTTGAGACTGTAGACAGCTTCACATACTTGGGTAGCATTATCCCGTCAGCTTGTACTGTTGCTGATGTTATATCGGCGAGGATAGCAGAGGCGCCAGTTGCCTTTGCCAAACTGCGTCATTTGTGG